>CAXITT010000256.1:673378-690482 GCA_964033795.1 Lymnaea stagnalis | reverse complement strand
TGATGCAGGCCCAAACATGTCCGCTCGAAATACTCTCTAACTTAGTGTTTAAAATATGATGCAGGCCCAAACATGTCCGCTCGAAATACTCTCTAACTTAGTGTTTAAAATATGATGCTGGCCCAAACATGTCCGCTCGAAATACTCTCTAACTTAGTGTTAAAATATGATGCTGGCCCAAACATGTCCGCTCGAAATACTCTCTAACTTAGTGTTTAAAATATGATGCAGGCCCAAACATGTCCGCTCGAAATACTCTCTAACTTAGTGTTTAAAATATGATGCAGGCCCAAACATGTCCGCTCGAAATACTCTCTAACTTAGTGTTTAAAATATGATGCTGGCCCAAACATGTCTGCTCGAAATACTCTCTAAAAAGTGACAATACATGATGCGGCCCATATGTAGATCACCATCATTTTCTACCCAATCATCCATCAAACATTACAAAATGTCATTTTTTAAAGTACTTTACAGTATATAGACTCATATTTTATTTGTCTTGATATACGAAACTCAGTTATTTGGCCGGAAAATACGCTAAATATCCGGTGGGACAAAAGTCTGCGAAATGGTTTGCTGGAATTTTGTTCTATTCGTAATAGCGGTCTTAGACGTATGTTGTTGTGGACTTGCCAGCATTTTTTTTGTCTTTTGGGCACGATGTAATGGATCAACAATATTCTATACAATTCTATACTTTTATAAACGAGTCTATGCAGCCATTTCACACAGTTCTAGACTGTTCTTTACTTGGTTTGGGAGAGGAAAGGGAGGCTAACAATCCCGAACATCTCATGGCGAAAGAAAATATCTTGAGTGAAAAGGTGCACGCGTTATCAAGGTAACACGCATGCTGTGTGTGCCTGCGGTAGATAGGGCTACACACACGCCTGTGTGGTGATTCTCTTGAGAAGTGTGTGTGTGTGCACCTCTGCTTGAATGTCAGACAGCGTGCTCTGGAATGATCATTCTCCTCTCTGTGTGCCATGTTTGTTCTAGATCAGTTCCCTCCCCCCCCCCCCCCTAATGGTGGTCTGTGGACCGGCACCGGTCCGTGAGCCTTACGCTACCGGTCCGCACAATATTAATATTTATGGTCAAATAAATAGAGAATATAATTAATAATCCCGGCACTGGTGGATGGTGCAGTTTTGAAACTTGTCCACCGCTCCACTGGTCATCCATACTTAAGGGAAACGCTCTGCTAGGGCTTACCACTTCCGTATAATTACTGTTGCAACAACAACAAAAAAATCGATTTTTAAATTAGGTTTTCCTGGAATCCCAATTCAAAACGAACTCAATAAAAAACTCACGTTTCCGTAAAGTGGCCCTAGATCATGCTAATCTGTCACTACAACTTGGATCAATACTACCCTAGATCCTGATAAACTGTCACTACAATGTGGATCACTACTACCCTAGATCACCATAAACTGTCACTACAACTTGGATCACTAATACCCTAGACCCAGCCAATCTGTCATAACAACTGGACTCACAACTACCCTAGACCCAGCCAACCTGTCCAAAAAAAAAACAACCTAGCCAACCTGTCACAACCCAGCCTACCTGATACAACCCAGCCAATCTGTCACAACAACTGGGATCGCTAGTTTACATCAACGGTGAGGTCATCTATTGGAACCAGATTACGGGGGGTTTACTTGTGTTTTCAGGAAAAAAAAATTGGGGGTGTGGGGGAGGGGGGGGAGTGGGAAAAAAAAAGTCTTGAAGATTACTCTAATCACTCCATGGCATCAATTACAAAGGTTCCAATCTCAAGTCAACATAATATTAAGACACGCATAACTTCAAGCATTACATCAATCATTACACCAATCATTGCACCAATCATTGAAAGAAATGAAACGCTCGCCACGTCTTAAGCACGTTTCCAATTGTATCCATGAGGCCTCGTGATGAGTTTAAAGCCCGAATAAATTGACTGATATACAAAGTGTGAAAACAGGTTGTGCCTCAAAATCAGTTTTTAACTCGTATCAAAATTTTTATTTTTTCTCTTACTGTTATCAATCATTATGTCACCATATTTCTTATCTTTAATAATTGGCCAGGCCAAATTTTGGTTAACTTTGGGTGCATTATTAAAAAAGAAAACAAGACAAAAGACAATTTAAGAAAAACAAAAAAACAAAAACAACAAAAACGTCACGTGACCACGTCTTCATGACAACTCATTCTTTGTCAGCCGCAACACAGTAAGTGAACAGTATCTAATCAAAAACCGTCCGGTACATTGACGTTCGTTTGGTCTGTGCTTTACACTGTATGGATCGAGGATCTCAACTTCAATGAATTGTGCCCCAACAATTTTTTTTTTTTTTTTTTTTTCAAGGGGTACATCGAGGAGTTTAGTTAAAAATAAAAAAAAAAAAAAAAAAAAAAAAAAAAAAAATAAAAAAAAAAAAAAAAAAAAAACAAAGGGACCAGGGTTCCCATTTTCATTAATTTTTCCCCCATCATTTTTTTTTTTTTTTTTTTTTCAAGGGGTACATCGAGGAGTTTAGATTTTTAAACATTTATTGAGTACTGAAAGGTTGAAGACGGCAATGGGGGCTTGTCAAATAATGAATGAAAAAGTGGGGATGCTAGTCTCCTGAAATATGTAACTCATGAAAAAATGACTCCTCTGTTACATCGCTCAAGTAAAACTGCATAGTTGTGTATTGGTCTTCGGAATTATGCTCTGAACATAAGAACACCCCCCCCCCCAAATTTTCGATACACATAATCGGAAACTCTTTGACGTCACTTACAAATATCATATGATCATCAGGTCATCTACTAGGCTTTCAACAATGCACGTAGCTTAAGATTTTTTTACGTGCTTCAACCCCTTATGTGTATTCTGTAACCACTGTCTTAAACACACACACAAACACACACACAAACACACACACAAACACACACACAAACACACACACAAACACACACTCACACATATGTATCACTACATACACAAAAGTAACATTTAAGAGTCCAAGGGATCTCCAGATTGAATGATTGCATCAACTTCAGTCCCTGTTATAGAACACGCCTGTCTTGATCACTTCGACAAAAAACAATGTAAGCTGGTCTTTTTTGTGGTCTCAGCCCGCTGTAAGCTGGTCTTGTTTGTGGTCTCAGACCACTGTAAGCTGGACTTGTATGTGGTCTCAGCCCGCTGTAAGCTGGTCTTGTCTGTGGTCTCAGACCGCTGTAAGCTGATCTTGTCTGTGGTCTCAGGCCCGCTGTAAGCTGGTCTTGTCTGTGGTCTCAGCCCGATGTAAGCTGGCCTTGTCTGTGGTCTCGGCCCCGCTGTAAGCTGGTCTTGTCTGTGGTCTCAGGCCCGCTGTAAGCTGGTCTTGTCTGTGGTCTCGGCCCCGCTGTAAGCTGGTCTTGTCTGTGGTCTCGGCCCCGCTGTAAGCTGGTCTTGTCTGTGGTCTCAGGCCCGCTGTAAGCTGGTCTTGTCTGTGGTCTCGGCCCCGCTGTAAGCTGGTCTTGTCTGTGGTCTCAGGCCCGCTGTAAGCTGGTCTTGTCTGTAGTCTCGGCCCCGCTGTAAGCTGGTCTTGTCTGTGGTCTCAGGCCGCTGTAAGCTGGTCTTGTCTGTGGTCTCAGCCCACTGTAAGCTGGTCTTGTCTGTGGTCTCAGGCCCGCTGTAAGCTGGTCTTGTCTGTGGTCTTAGCCCGATGTAAGCTGGTCTTGTCTGTGGTCTCAGGCCCGCTGTAAGCTGGTCTTTTCTGTGGTCTCAGCCCGATGTAAGCTGGTCTTGTCTGTGGTCTCAGCCCGATGTAAGCTGGTCTTGTCTGTGGTCTCAGCCCGCTGTAAGCTGGTCTTGTCTGTGGTCTTAGCCCCGCTGTAAGCTGGTCTTGTCTGTGGTCTCAAACCGCTGTAAGCTGGTCTTGTCTGTGGTGTCAGCCCTGCTGTAAGCTGGTCTTGTCTTTGGTCTCAGCCCCGCTGTAAGCTGGTCTTGTCTGTGGTCTCAGACCGTTGTAAGCTGGTCTTGTCTTTGGTCTCAGCCCCGCTGTAAGCTGGTCTTGTCTGTGGTCTCAGACTGTTGTAAGCTGGTCTTGTCTTTGGTCTCAGCCCCGCTGCTTCCACACGTTACAAACTGTCATTAAAAAATCTGTCATCAATTATTTAGGGCATGGAGTCTAAATTTAGCTCCACTGGGCCCTAGTGCTATGGATACTTACTTAATGTAATTGGTTGTGTTGTGTATTTAACTAATGGGTGGTCATGCACGATAGGATCGAAATTTGAGGAGGGAACCAATGTATTGAGGATGGAGTGTCACCATCCAGGGGAAACAGAAGTAGTGGCTTCAAATTTGAGTTGGAAAAGGGTTGGGGGGGGGGTCCAATATTTAAAAGGGAAAAATTCTCATTATTTTCATTTTTTTTAAAAAATTGGCTACAATGGCTATAATGGCTATAAATGGCATAATGGCTATAATGGCTATAACGGCTATAATGGCTATACGATGAAACCACAAAGGAGAAGAAAATAGTCATCATCAAAAAAAAATAATAAATTAATAATGCTACAACTAAAATTCAGTTTTTGAACTGTCACTGTATTTAATAATTGGATAGGATGAAAACTATGAAGAAATTATTGAGAAATTGTAATCGTTTGTCCTCTATATGATATCATCATTGAGTCAGCAGCAATGTTCCAACAATGCTATAACCATTCATTTTTCTATTACTAATAAATAGGCAAAATATTCATAATGAACTCTCGAATTAAATAGCAAAGCATGAAACACATACCTGACCAAGGTCAGATATGGGTGGGGTGGGTGGGGGGTTGGCTTCCTCCACTCAGTGAGTGGATAGACACCCCCTCCTCCCTTGCCACCATCTCGTGAGAATTGATTCGAAAGATGTCGAGTAGAATGGATTCGTATATCCCCCAGAACAATGTCTAGAGCATAAACATTTCTCATACAACAGAAATTATTATCATAGAGTACAAATCATTGGTTTTCAAACTGATCGTCCTCTGTACAATACAACTTCTGTGTCTCACAATGCGGGTTCACTGTATATTGCTTGAATCTGCGGCATTCATGCGCCAAGACTAGTTGTGCCGAAACCGCCGGATCTTGTAACTGCGCATAGGTCCAGCTGCCACGCGACTATGGAAGTAGGAGCGACTGTATGATAGGCAGTTATTGGAATGGGGTCTCTCCACGGAGGGGGAAAAAAAATATTCAATAGTCGAGCAATGGTGTGAATGGTGACCGTGTTTTTTAAAAAAAATATGTGGAAGAACAATTCCGACTGAGATCAGAAGCAACCAAGCCCCAACAAAACAGAGGCACCACGTGACACGGTTCTAAAAAGAAACGCTGCCAAAGGAAGGGGACAGTAGTACGTGGATGGGAATTTTTCCGGAGAATTACGCCGTCTGCAAAAACTGAATTTCTCGAACACCATAGTCAGAAATCTCCAACAATACATGATCCTGGCCCACAGATCTGGCTCTGCTAATCGTTGTCCAACCTGTATAACATGTGAAAAATGAACAAATGTGCGTAAAAAAATTGTCGAACGTACGTAAGCTGATGTTGAGTTTAAAAGATGTTCAGTTTGAAAGATGTTTTTTTGAAAGGTGTTCATTTTGAAAGGTGTTCATTTTGAAAGATGTTCGGTTTGAAAGATGTTCGGTTTGAAAGATGTTCGGTTTGAAAGATGTTCCTTCATCTGCTGGAGAAGCGGGCGTGGCTGTCACTACCGAGCACTACCAGACGTCCTCTTCCGTTGCCACAATACAGTTTCATAGCGGCGAAATCTCGTTACACTCTACACCACGACTGTGTAACGTGGCGCCATCTTATTAAATCTCTCTTTGCATTGTTAGGCCAATTTTGTCAAACAAGCCCCCCCCCACCCCAATCACAATTACTAAAATTAATTGCGTACGAGCGAAAATAGTGCTCACTGTCAAATTATTTTTTGTCTTTAGAGAGATCCAATTCCAAAAAAAAAACAACAACAACAGCCCAGCACAATTTTCCTGACACATTTGCCTAACACAACTTCCCTGACACTTCCTAGTACAACTTCCCTGACACATTTGCCTAACACAAATTCCCTGACACCTTTGCCTAACACAACTTCCCTGACACATTTGCCTAACACAACTTCCCTGACACTTCCTAGCACAACTTCCCTGACACTTCCTAAAACAATTTCCCTGACACTGCCTAACACAACTTCCCTGACACATTTGCCTAACACAACTTCCCTGACACCTTTGCCTAACGCAACTTCCCTGACATCTTTGCCTAACACAACTTCCCTGACACCTTTGCCTAACACAACTTCCCTGACACCTTTGCCTAACACAACTTCCCTGACACCTTTGCCTAACACAACTTCCCTGACACCTTTGCCTAACACAACTTCCCTGACACCTTTGCCTGACACAACTTCCCTGACACACTTTCCTAACGCAACTTCCCTGAGACCCTTAGAAACACGTGCCAGCTGAAGTTATGCACTGTTGATAAACGCACGTTTGCCTTCAATGTGCGGGAGTTTCATTATTGTTACATTCGGCTCACACTGCATTCACGAAATGAGTCCTCCATCACGTACAGCCAACCCATGAGCACCAGGGTTTATCAGCTGTCCTACACCAGGTCACCTTGATATACGAATGAGGTGACCGCTGTCCGAATTCGTTTAAACCATCTTATCGAATTTCGGCGACATCATTTTCCATTTCTCTGGAAACATTTACGGAAACATTGATAACACCGTCCAATAATTGAGATCAACACAATAAACCAAAAACAGCAACAAAAAAACAATAACAACAAATCAAAACAACACACACACACACACACACACACACACCGGCCTTGTTAGGTATAGCGTTTTAAGCTAAAATTTAAAACCGCCAAAAGGCCATCTGGTAATATTATACCAGATTGTAATTTACTCAGATGCTGCCAACAGCGGTATTACAATCTAAATTAATCACTGCTTTACAGAAATTGTGTGTAAGTGTGCGTAAGAGAGAGAGAGAGAGAGAGAGAGAGAGAGAGAGAGAGAGAGAGAGAGAGAGAGAGAGGGAGAGAGAGATAACGGGAGAGAGATACAAACGAGTGCGAGTGGGGGAGAGAGAGTGGGAGCGAGAGAGAGAGAGAGAGAGAGAGAGAGAGAGAGAGAGAGAGAGAGAGAGAGTGTGTAAGTGTGTGTAAGAGAGAGAGAGAGAGAGAGAGAGAGAGAGAGAGAGAGAGAGAGAGAGAGAGAGTGAGGGATAGAGAGATAACGGGAGGGAGATACAATCGAGTGCGAGGGAGGCAGAGAGAGTAGGAGCGAGAGAGACAGAGAGAGAGAGAGAGAGAGAGAGAGAGAGTGAGAGAGAGAGAGCGATATATATATTAAATTGTCTGAGAAATCAAATCTACAATCTGTAATAGATAGGCCTATCGATAAATTTCTCGATTGTTAACATGTCCATCCATGTGTCTGCAGGTATCAGACCTACGTCAGCAGCTCAAGGAAGCCAAGGGAAGTAACAACAACAAAGATTCCTCCTCACCGGATCGGAAGGTAAGTACCGAAGGTGGGGGTGGGGAGATAAGAGAGAAAAAAAAGGGGGAGAGGGCGGGATTTTTCTCGTCTGCCCGGGGTGGGGGGTGGGGGTGTGACGTATTAACATATGATGGATTTAATTTGAGGAATTTAAACTAATTCTGTAACCTTCACATTACAGAAGATGACAGATTTCCCATACCAACCCCTTCACTATAAATGAGTATTGAATTGGTGTAATGGATAGGTGTATTGGAGTATTTTCTCATTCCTCCCACAGCCACCCCCACCTCCACCATGTCGATTATTTTTAAAAGGGATCTCATTTAGCTCGATAGGTTGACAATGGGTCAAATAGCCGTCCGAAAATTTTGTCAGTCACCCACCCATCAACAAAAGCGAAGTTATTATAAAGCATTAAAAAAAAGCTTATTTTCTGAGATGGAGCAAGACCCTCGACCTCCACCTGGCCCCAGATGCTGTGGTCTTGACAATTATCTTGCTCACTTATTCGTGAATGGAAAGTGCGCAGGAGGGGCAGCCCTGGGGTAAGAAAAGTTTCTGGATGAAGGCATTGATTCTTAGGCCTAACTAGGATTAGTGTCGTTAGGGGCGGGTTAAGATTTTTGACGCCCCCACCGAACAAAAATCTTCAGTTGACTCAACATGCTGCACCTCAATATTTGGAAAAGAGAGCCTCAACACACCTTTCCACGCCACTGTCTCAATGGCGTGGTTGGTAAGTGAGACTTGTGCTTTAGGCTGATGGTCATTCTATTATAGGCTGATGATCAGACTGTTTTAGGCTGATGGCCAGCCCGTGTTAGGCTGATTATCAATCCACCTTAGGCTGATGGTCAGTTCATTTTAGGCTGATGGCCAGTCCGCTTTAGGTTGATTGTCAGTCCACTTTAGGCTGATGGTCAGTACACGTTAAACTGATGGTCAGCCCATTTTAAGCTGATGGTCAGTTCACTTTAGGCTGATGGTCATTCCGTTTAGGCTGATGGTCAGTACACTTTAAACTGATGGTCAGCCCATTTTAAGCTGATGGTCAGTTCACTTTAGGCTGATGGTCAGTCCGTTTAGGCTGATAGTCAGTCTTTTTTAGGGAGATGGTCAGTCCGTTTTAGGCTGATGGTCAGCCTGTTCAAGCCTGATGGTCAGTCCACTTTAGGCGACTGAGAGAAAAGGGAGAGAAAGAGACAGATAAATTAATAAGTAGATTGATAGATAGAATAAGAGAATGAAAGAGATAGAGAGAGTATGAGAAGGAAAAAGAGAGAGAAAAAGAGAGAGAGAGAGAGAGAGAGAGAATGAGCAAGGGAGATTGAGAGCGATAGACAGAGAGAGACTGAAACAGAGATATTGAGAGAATGATAGAAAGATCGTGTGACAGAGAGAGAATCAGAGAGAGAGAGAGAGAGAGAGAGTGGCAGAGAGGGGGAGAGAGAATTAGAGAATGAGAGAGAATGATATAATGAGAGAGTCAGAGAGATTGAGAAGGGGAAAGAGGCAGAATGAGACAATGAGAGACAGAGGGTTCGAGAGATACACGGACAGAAAGAGAATGGGGGAATGTTAGACAGGGAGACAGAGAATAAGAGAATGAGAAAAAGATAGTGACAGAAAGAGGTGTGGGGAAGCAGAGAGGGAGAGAGAATGAGAGAGACAGAGAGAGGGAGAGATACAGACAGAGATAGAGAGAGGGGGATAGAGAGAGAAAATAAGAGAATGAGAGTATGACACAGAGAGAGAGAGAGAGAGAGATAATGATAGAATGAGAGAGAGGGAGACAGAGACAAAAGAAGATAACGAGATAATGAGAGAGCGTGAGTATGAGAAAAGTAAAAGTGACAGAGAGGAAGAGAGAGGCAAAGAGAGAGAGATGCAGAGAGAGATACACACATAGATAGAGGGAGAGTAAGAGAGAGAATGAGAGAATAAGAGTGAGACAGAGAGAGAATGAGAGTGAGACAGAGAGAGAATAAGAGAGAGACAGAGAGAGAAATAGAGAATGAGAGATGTAGATAGACAGAGAATGAGAGAGAGAGAATGCGAGAGAGAGAGAGAGAGAGAGAGAGAGAGAAAGAGAGAGACGACACACTACCACCTATTGTACTTTTTCTGCTTGTTGACTGGTAAGTTGTCCAACGTTGACTGGTAAGTTGTCCTATAATGACTGGGAAGTTGTCCATTGCCGCTCCGAGTGACATACAATTCCTTGTGGAACGACCTATTGAAAGTGGGCAGTACTGGGGGCCAAACGATTGAAACAAAAAATAATCTTGAGAACTTCGCTCCATCATGCAAAGCAAAACACTTCTTCTCTTTGTGTGTAAGGAGATTAAGTCAGCATTCTGCTCAAATCAACAATTCCTTATTCCCCGTATATATATATATATATATATATATAAAACTACTGAATGATCAAAGTTATTGGTGTGGCAAATATAAATTATTTTGTTTATGTTGTCCCCAACTAGAAAACCAACTGAGGACAACTGAATACATCTTTTGAATTAAACCTCTTATTTTTGACAGGCGATTCTCCTGTCAAGGTGTACGAAACTACACTACACCATACAATGCTCATTTCTTTCACAAACCTAACTGCTACTGATGACAGACACTTCCTGCGCCTGTGCTCACAAATGGCCGCAAGAGTTTCCATGCTATATTTTGCAATGAGACATTTTTGTTGTGTGAGTCATACGGTAATACAATATAGAGCAAAAGAACAAAAAAACAAACAAAATAAAAACAGCAAAAAATACCAAACCATTCATGCTCTTTAGTATATACGACAGAGGCTTCCATCTGTCCTCATTGGTTCAGTTTACGCTTTGCGTGAACTGGTACCCATGTGTTAAGGAGTTGTGTGACATCTGGTACGCACCACACTACCATGTAATTAACATCTACGTTTTGCTAGCTGATTACTGATACGCACGAGGACTCGACAAGGGGGATGTCTCACCAAAAAAAAAAAAAAAAAAAGGGGGGGGGGGGTTGGGATGGAATAGACATGACTTCAACTCTAAATCTCATACGTCACTACAAATCTGGTTTTCAACGTCACCTGGGCGTTCATTTCTATTTATCAAAAAACGATAAAGTTTGTTATTGATTTAAGAAAAAATTAAAATTTTCTGTTGATATTCACAATTCAAAAGTTTGAATTAAAAGTATAAAAGTTAACTGGCATCTTACATTTTAACCAGTAGTTCAGTACCTATTTCCCTTGTGGACCTATTTCAAGAATCAATTTATATAATTTGGGGGGTGGGGGGGGGTGGGGGGATTTACCTTTTTTAAGAGTCGTGTTACGAGGGGAGGGAGCCCCCTGAAAACTGCTCGGGTTGGAAACCACTGATTTTGTAACTGTCCAGCTGTAGCCAAAAATTTTCTCCTTTTGGAAAGGAATCTTCAAAGCTCTGCTCTGTCCATTAAAAATGCAAAAATCAAAATGACAAGCCATTGTTATTAATTCAACACTTCTTAAAATATATTCTAATAAAAATCTCCCCTATAAACACAATTTTTCGTAAAAATACTCTACATGCATTTTTTGGTGCATTATTGTAATGTTTTACGTAATGAATCATTCATTAAAAAACGTTTATGTAAATGGGTCAACTTTTGTCGAAAACACGTTCATATTCCCTTCATTTTCCCCTTCAAAGATACATTTTTTGGCTGCATACACAAAATACGTCACCAAAGCACACTGCAACAGGTACACATTTAATATCCACACCAAAACGCGCCCATTTAACAAAATATTAACCTTCCCCCCACTCCCTTGAAAAGCTGGAAAAGACTAATTTTAGAGGGTAGCGGTGGGGCGGAAATTTTGAAAATATGCGTTGTCATTGGCAACGCGTCTATGTGACAAATTTTAGCTCGATACGATGACGGGAAGTGGGTCATTTAGCCTTCCGAAGATTTTGCCATGAACACACCAACAAAAGTGTAGCTAATGAACAGGACTCACAAATTAAGTTAGGTGAACATATTAAAATGAAATTAAAAAAAAAAATTATAAAAAGAACAAAATTGTTATTTCGATGAGATAATAAAGGTTTTTTTTTGTCCGTTTTTGAAGAGCTGTCTGGGAATGTTGCCTTGTTGTTATGTGTAGATAGCTTCAGCAAATAAGCATTGAGCATCTTATAAAGAACCAGTCTTAGAGGAGGAACACGTTGAGATGTTCTGACTTTCATTCCCTAGCTAGAAAGAGTGATCCCATCTATATTAGCCATTTTTAACTCCATGATTACTAACACAATAAACTACTGCTTTGTCAGTCTACCCCTCATGCACCCCCGCCTCCTGCCTTTCCCTACTCCTCTTTGTCTCACTGTATCTGCCACTTATGCTGTCGGTTATAAATTTCATTGCAATTCGTTGAGTTTGGTTGAAGTTGACCTCCTTACCGGACAGAGCTTCACTCAGAATTTTCATGTCTGATATAATTATTGACTTTGTTCTATGAACCCTCTTTCCTCGCTTTTAGAGACCAACCAAATCTAACGTTTAGATTGCACACAAAAAAAAAAAGATATCAAATAATATTGATGATAAGTGCATCATTTCGTTTAAGTCAGATAGTGAAAATAAAATTAGTATTAAAAAAAAACACAGCAACATTTATAGATGATGTTCTCTGGTGTAGAGGTGGAAAGCATGTATTGTTAGTGTCGGGAAAACTACGTTTTAACATAAGCCCCGTAAAGCAATAAAGTTTCAGTGTTAACCAGAATAAGATTGCAATCATCCAATCCCCCCCCCCCTCTTGTGTTTTAGTTTTAGATGATTTGTTGTGAAGTTGTTCAACAAGACAAAGCAACTACAGGGAGGGGGGCCACGGAAAATTTAGCCCCTCCCTCCACTTCCGCTTCCGGCGATGGTATGAGAAGATAAGTGAGCTAGTCGCTACTCTTCTCTTTACTTACCGACAAGTTACAGCATACGTTGGGGCCACAGATGCAGGAACCTCTTTCAGGTGCTGTAACTTGTAGGTAAGTAACTATAAAAACAGGCTCCTTCATCTTGTTATGCCGTCTTCAGAGATAGGCTACTTCCATTTTGGCTGATCCTTAAATTTGTGTGTAGAGAAATGCTGTTGAAGTTGTAACAAAAATCAAAAAAGTAAAAAAAAAAAAAAAAAACAAAAAAAAATTTTGAATATAAAAAAATATAGTAAATAAAAAAAAAAAAACTATTTGTTTTAAAATTCTACAAGTTCAAGGTCCCTTTTAATTTTTTACAGGTTCTCTCTGGCATCTACACTAGATCAATCGACTGAAAATAGCCAGGAGAGGATACTGCGCAGAACTGGTGCGCAACCGGCTCAATTTTTTAAAAGATGGTGACTCAACAAATACTTTCAACATTATACGTCCCTTTTTTGTGATAATTTGAAAAAAAAAATGTTTTTTTCAGGGGCGTACCCAGTGATTAAAAATTAGATGCTAGTTGGGAATCAGTTTGATTGCTTAGTCTTCATAAGTTACTTATATTCTCCCCCCCCCCTCGCTTCAAACCATTGCATTTTAATAGCCAGTTTTTCAAAGTTTTGCCAGCAGAGCCAAAGTTTAAAAAAAAAACATCCTCGAAAACAGTCCTGGGTACGCCGCTGGCTGTAATAAATTTGTGTACAGAAAGTCTAGCTTAGGTGCGTGTAAATACTTGTCTTTCCTTTGATAATTTATTTATTTTCAAAGTTCACGTCTAAGTTTGTACTAGATCAATTTGTGCTGTAAAACAACAAAGTCTTGTACATTTTCAGATAAATTTAATCCATCTTTTTAAACATTTGTTGCAATCTATCAAAATAAATTAGTAGTGCAATAATAATTTTTTTGATGTTGTATTTTCAGGAAACAATTTTATATGAAAATAAAAACATGTCAATTTTTATTTATCTATCTATTTTTACTTTAAATACTACCGAAGTTAGACATTTGGTTGCTTTTACCATCTATTTTTCCATCTACTTTACCATCTATTTTTTTCCATATATTTCATAATAAAACTCTATAGTCTTTCATATACTGGTAATTCTGAGTGAAGTAACATTTTTAAATTTTGTTTCCGGTCTAATTTAAGCTAAAGAGTTAATAGTCAAACAACTACAGTCGGCTAATTTTATGAATATTTTCAATTTGATTTTGTACCTTTCGTACGTGTGAATGACTGTTTGTGGATTTATTTATAATAAATCTGTTTTTTTTTTGGTGTTTCGTTTTGTTTGAATCTCTCAATATGAGCTTAATAAAGAATGTCATCTTTTTAACAAACTCAACGCACTTGCCAATTTTCTTTTAGTGTTCATGAATTGTTTGTTCCTATTTTCGTTTTTACGTTAGTTCATTCTGAGCTCGCTATCAAATATAGATTTGAATTTGCATCCTTTGAAATTCTTCCAAATAGTTAGTTCCAACATGTCCCGCCCCCCCCCCCCTTCCCCCATGCCCACCAAATATTCCCAACTTGATACGTCACTGCTTGAAACATTAATGTTTGTCTTATTTTATCTGTTGCTTTAAAGAAAATGAATTGAAAAACATCAGCAACTGCTCAGTATTAAACAAATATTTGATAGAATCTTCAAGCATGTGCAAAGATATTATGCAACGTGTGTGATAAGGCTGTCAAACATTTAGGGCATGAGCAAAGTGGGTTGTGGAAATATAGGCTGGCGAACACGGAAATAATTGATGTCATACACAGAAATACAGGTTCCTATACACAGAAATACAGGTTCCCATACACAGAAATACAGGTTCCCATACACAGAAATACAGGCTGTCAAATACATAAATACAGGCTGTCCCACACATAAATACAGGCTGTCAATGAGACGAATACAAGCTGTCATACACAGAAATACAGGTTCCCATACACAGAAATACAGGTTCCCATACACAGAAATACAGGTTCCCATACACAGAAATACAGGTTCCCATACACAGAAATACAGGTTCCCATACACAGAAATACAGGCTGTCAAATACATAAATACAGGCTGGACAACACATAAATACAGGCTATCAATGAGACGAATACAGGCTGTCATACACAGAAATACAGGCTGTCCAACACAAAAATACAGGCTGTCATACACAGAAATACACTCTGGCAAACACAGAAATACAGTCCTTCAAATACAGTCATATAAGCTGTCAAATATAGCAGAAAAGTGTACTCCTATGGGCTTAATGTTTGCTAGTAATAGCTCAATTGTATTGCACCCCCTTCTATGTAGCTCCATAACAAGGAGTGTGTGTGTGTGGTTGCGGGGGGGGGGGATTAATCCCTAATTGACACGCTCCCAGGTTAACATTTGACAGCTTGTAATATTCACAGCAATCAATAGTCATGACCTTATTAAAATTTTAATGTTTTAAAAGCGGCTAGTTGCGGGTTTACTTTAAATCCCCTTCTATGTAGCTCCATAACAAGGAGTGTGTGTGTGTGGTTGCGGGGGGGGGGGGGATTAATCCCTAATTGACACGCTCCCAGGTTAACATTTGACAGCTTGTAATATTCACAGCAATCAATAGTCATGACCTTATTAAAATTTTAATGTTTTAAAAGCGGCTAGTTGCGGATTTACTTTAAAATCAAAATCGCTCTCATGACAAAGAAACATTGAAAGTGTTTCTTGTTTAAACTGGACCCCATTTATTTCATTAATGTCGACATAAAACATAGATGAACCTGATGACAATTCATCGAGTTCATTTCAATTTAAGTTAAACTTAAATCCAGTCCAACTTGAAAGTGACGCATTCGGCTGGGGTGTGGACGCATTCGGTTGGGTTGTGGACGCATTCGGCTGGGGTGTGGACGCATTCGGCTGGGGTGTGGATGCATTCGGCTGGGGTGTGGACGCATTCGGCTGGGGTGTGGACGCATTCGGCTGGGGTGTGGACGCATTCGGCTGGAGTGTGGATCAAACTGGTGGATAATTAACCAATTTGTTCTATTGAGCTCTATGCCACTATGCATTCAGCACCCTTCCCACCCCCCCCCCCTTTCCCAAACGCGATGAACTTACTTAAGTGTCAGTTATGAGCGCCCAGTGTTCAGCAGAAACAGTTTAAATAATTTAATTATAATTGACATTAAATTGAGAATATCATGCTTATGTAGATTGTACCAAAGACACTAAGTACATACAAATTATGCATTTTAAGTCAAAAGTGGAAGTGTAATTTTTTAACCATATTTTAAAAAAAACAAAAATTAGCCCACTTATTGGTAGTATCCATAAACAAGATTCTTCAGGTTTGAAAGAATTTAAGGTGTAATGGTAAGTTCTCAAGCGCGACAAATAAAACGAAAATTCCCGATAACTGCACTAAATGGGATTCCTAAAAATTCCGAAAAGGCGTTTGGTGCGCACTATTTTCTTTTGTTCCATGGGAAGAGTCTCAGTTTAATTTTTGAATATTTTGTCAAACATCTGCGGTGGAAAAGGGTATTTGATTTTTACAATATTAATATAGTTCAGGGGTGTGGAAAAAAATGTGCGGAGTAAAATGGTGTCTCTTATAAAATGCGTTACATCAAAGCCTGTTTTGTCAATTAAATTTAGCAGATGGAAGTTACGTCATGCCGCCGCCATTGTTTGGCGGGTTAGTTCTAGTGTCATCATAAATTAGTTCGTGTTTCCATTGAAATGACTGTGAAAAGTTCCGCGCAAGTGAAAAGTTATTATTAAATTATGATGTCTTTGATAAAAAGAAGTATCACCTGACTTGGTGGAATCCGTTATTCAAAGAAAGGTTTCAAACGTATGCATTGCTAAAATTGATAAAGAAATATTTCAAACGTATGTATTGCTAAGTTTGATAAAGAAAGGTTTCAAATGTATGTATTGCTAAGTTCGATAAAGGAAGGTTTCATATGTATGTATTGCTAAGTTCGAAAAAGAAAGGTTTCAAACTTGTGTATTGCTAAGTTCGATAAAGAAAGATTTCAAACGTACGTATTGCTAAGTTCGATAAAGAAAAATTTTAAACGTACATATTGCTAAGTTCGAAAAAGAAATGTTTCAAATGTATGCAGGGGGGGGGACAGATGTCCCGGGCGCAAGCTAGTTAGGGGCGCCAAAATGTGCTTTGATATTATTTTATTGGTAAAAATAATGGGTTTGAGAGTTTAAAAAAAGAAAAGGGGGCGCTTTAAAATGGATCTTGTCCCCGGGCGCGAATCTTGTCCCCGGGCGCCAAACACCCTCGCTACGCCTCTGTCACCCGTCGATGTAAAGACGGCTCCCTTTCTTCGCCCCCTCCCCTCCTCTCCTATCCTACTGATATCATTTAATCTAAACTATTAAAACACATCTTAAACAAATATCTTTTGGTGTGATAGATCGCTCCGAACATAACATGAAATATGTTAAGAGTTGTGATGTCAATCAGCAAAAAGCAAAAAAAAAAACAAAAAAAAAACCAAAAATCAAAGACAAATCAGTATGGTACTTACTAGTTATAGTTTATGTCTCTTTTATTGTGGGGGGGGGGGGGGGG
>CAXITT010000256.1:654542-673158 GCA_964033795.1 Lymnaea stagnalis | reverse complement strand
GTGTGGGGGGGGGGGGGGGGGGGGGGGGGGACGGGACCAAATTTAAATAATGACGCTCGTTGGATGCGGAACATTAAGTGGATTTACGGGGTTTAGTGTGCAGGGAACATGTGCTCCTAGATTAGTGAGTGGTGTGTGCAGGGAAAGGAACAGGTGTTCCTAGATTAGTGAGTGTGGTGTGCAGGGAACAGGTGATCCTAGAATAGTGAGTGGTGTGTGCAGGGAAGGGAACAGGTGATCCTAGAATAGTGAGTGTGGTGTGCAGGGAAGGGAACAGGTGATCCTAGAATAGTGAGTGGTGTGTGCAGGGAAGGGAACAGGTGATCCTAGAATAGTGAGTGTGGTGTGCAGGGAAGGGAATAGGTGCTCCTGGAATAGTGAGTGGTGTGTGCAGGGAAGGGAACAGGTGATCCTAGAATAGTGAGTGTGGTGTGCAGGGAAGGGAACAGGTGATCCTAGAATAGTGAGTGAGGTGTGCAGGGAAGGGAACAGGTGATCCTAGAATAATGAGTGGTGTGTGCAGGGAAGGGAACAGGTGCTCCTAGAATAGTGAGTGTGGTGTGCAGGGAAGGGAACAGGTGCTCCTAGAATAGTGAGTGTGGTGTGCAGGGAAGGGAACAGGTGATCCTAGAATAATGAGTGGTGTGTGCAGGGAAGGGAACAGGTGATCCTAGAATAGTGAGTGTGGTGTTCAGGGAACAGGTGCTCATAGATAATAATTAGGTGCTAATGGAACAGATTGTCCCTTATAGGTGTGTGCAGTGTTCAGGGAATAAATGTCCCGAGAATGGTGAGTGAAGTGTGTAGAAAGATAAGGCATGTAGGGAACAGGTGCTCCCTTAGACTATATTATGCTCAATACTAGCCGCCTTAGACAATTTTACACTTAATACCGACCATAGACCGTTTTACACCCAATACCTAACGAAAGACCATTTTAAACTTAATACCTAACCATACACCTTTTTACTATCGATTCCCAACCGTAGACCATCTTGCACCCAATACCCAGGCTTTTAAATAGATTTAAATAATGACATCAACTTATCAGCCAGAATTGTTTAAAATTAATCCATCGTAAATATCTGCATCAGATGTTGATTCTGACAACTGTCAGCCTTAACACAACGCAAACAAAATCACTTAAGTAAAACAGTTTAAATATAACAAAAAAAAACTGTCGACAATTTCTTCAACCCTTGGGAACCAACACCAGCAGTGGTTAACCCTCTTGTTACGGACTTCACTCCCCTTGACATCATCTTCACGTCTGAAGCCAGGAGGTTATCGGAGATCCTCATGGATTACTTCTTCAACCTGGCCATCGCCCTCACGGGCGTGGTGACCAACGTTCTGGTCATCGCGGTGTTCGCCAGGCAAGGCTACGAGGAGAGCGTCAACATCTCCGTGACAACCATCGCCGTGTGGGACGTGATCAAATCGCCTGGCCGCCTCCATGCAGAGAATGTCCGGTCCCATCAGCGCGTTCTCTCCGGCCGCCGCCCAGAGCTGGACCAACCTCTGCGTGGTGGCGTTCAACTACCTCATCTGCTTCTCTACCTACGTCACCTTTGAGGTGCCTTTGCGTGAGCGTCCCTTTCAAGGTGAAGTGGCTGCTGACGCCGAGCGTCACGCTGACAATCTGTTTCAGCGTCTCCCTGGGGGTCTTCGGCGCTTTCTTGGTGATCTACGGCATCTACGACATCGAATGGGTCTACAGCGCCAGGCTGAATGAGACGGTGGCCGTTTACAGATACAACACGTTCTACTACGCCAACGAGTCCCCGTTGTTTCAGTACTACAACCTGTCACGGATTTTATGGCCGATGGCCAGCTTCGCGGTCATTTCAGTCTCAACCGTTATCATCGTCCCCCAGCTGAGGCAGAGTTCAAAGTTCAGGGCCACGCAAGGCGAGAAGAGGTCCGACTCCAGCCACCGGCTGTCCACGCGCGACAGACAGGTGGTCAAGAGATGCTGGTGGTGGTCATCGCCGTTTGCGGGGTCAGCCTGACCCCGAGGATCGGTTTCTACCTAGCCAAGTTCCTCATATACGACTTCTACTTCCTCCGAAGACTTCACAACTTTTTTCTCTTCATCAGCTACTGGCTGTGGATATTTGACCTCACCCACGGTGCCGTCAACTTCTTCATCTTCTATGCCATGAGCCCTTCGTTCAACATTCCTGGTAATGTTCACCTTTATGTCCAGGGCACACGGCAAAATTATCCACAAGTGCAGCACAAGGACGACCAAAACTTCAGATCTACTTTAAACAACATTCCCAATTATCAATTATACATTTTGTACCCGAATTTAAAAAAAAAAAAAAAAAAAAATTATAAAAACGTTGGTAAAATTTATACGTAGTCCACAGCGATATTAAATTACAGTAATTAAATTTGTTTCAATATGCTTAATTCAAATTTAAGAAATTACCTAATTGACAATGTCTGTGGCTTGCTCTAATAAAATGAGACATACATTTGTACGCTTTACTTATCTATTCAGAGTTGTGATTTTTTTTTACTCTTTACAGTTGGTCACGAAACAATTCACACACATCAAATAACCAACATGTTTATATTTAGAGATTATTTCAAGATTATTTGTTCAGCTAACATACTAAAAGTACTATATGATGCACTAAAAGAGACATTAAACAACGCCTAATAACAAAGAATGTTTAGCATAAATCTTTTATAAAATATAATATTGAGAAATGGGGATGGAGCTGAAAATTGGACAAAACTCCTTCTTTGACATTTTGTCAGTAAACATGACTGTGGTCAATCTCATATTCACAAATAGTGATGGCACTTGTGTTTACGTTCCACAATAGCCTGACAACCCAGGGGAGGAAACCAACGTAATGCCGCTATGAAACCGAAATAATGTACGAGTTATTTTCCCATGACTTTCAGTTATGCCCTTTTATTTAAAAAAAACCAAAACAAACACCTATCATTCAAAGGCCTGATATGTTTATGTCGAGCTAGAAATCCAACCACCGTCTCACTATACGTCCTTCCAAACTCATCACACAACATACCAAACTCATCAAAAAGCATCTAAAACTCATTATACCAAACTCATCACACAACATCCCAAACTCTCACACAACATCCCAAACTCATCACACAACATATCAAACTCATCACGATATATCCCTAACTCATCACACAACATCCAAAACTTATCACAAAGCGGCTCAAAATCATCACACAAACTTACAAACTCATCACAAAACGTCCCAAACTCATCACAAAACATCCCAAACTCATCACACAACATCCAAAACTCATCACACAACATCCAAAAATCATAACACAAAATCCTAAACTCATCCCAAAACTTACCAAACCCATCATACTACGCACAACACACATATAAACAACATCACAACTCATCAGAAAACCTGCTAAAATCATTAAACAACCTCCAAAATCGACATACAACATCTCAAAATCATCACACAAAATCCTTAACTCATGAAACAACTCACTAAACACATCAAATAACCTACCAATCTCATCGTACGACCTTCCAAACTCATCGTACTACCTGCTAAACTCATCGTACGACCTAACAAACTCATCTTACTACCTACCAAACTCATCGTACTACCTACCAAACTCCTCATCGTACTACCTGCTAAACTCATCGTACGACCTAACAAACTCATCGTACTACCTAACAAACTCATCTTACAACCTACCAAACTCATCCTACCATCCACCACACCAGTCTATAAAAAAGACTTTCACCTCCACCGCCCGCCCACAGAGATGTGTTCATGGTTCATGGATGAGGACACCCAGGCACTCAACCCTACGTTTGATCTTTCCCTTGTCTTTGCCAAGATCTACCCTCGGCCTGGTACACACCACGAATAAGATGGCTGTTTTGCAAATCCCATGGTGTGCACGCTGATAATTGATGAGTTGCCATGGCAACACCAAACCGACGGAGATAAATGCTTTCAGGTGGTGGATTCATAAGGGGGGGGGGGGGGTGGAAGGGTGGGGGAGGGGAGGNGTGGGGGAGGGGAGGTTTGTCGTGGATGTTGCTGTCGTGGCGGTGGTTGAAGTGTGGGGGAGGGGAGGTTTGTCGGGGATGTTGCTGTCGGTGCGGTGGTTGAAGTGTGGGGGAGGGGAGATTTGTCGTGGATGTTGCTGTAGGTGTGTTGATTGAAATAGGGAGGAAGGGAGGTTTGTCGTGGATGTTGTTGCAGGTGTGGTGGTTGAAGTGGAGAGGAAGGGGACTTTTATCCGTGGATGTTGCTGGAGGGATGGTGGTTGGAGTGGAGAGGAGAGGCTGGTTTGTCCTGGGTGTTGCTGTAAGGGCGGTGGTTGAAGTGGGGAGGAGGGGGTAGTTGTCGATAATTTTTCTGTTAGGATTTATTGATGATTTTGTAACAGTACAATTCATCTTCCCGTATCTTTTGCTGAAACTGAGGCTACACGACAGCTGTCATTCCCCCCCCCCCCCCCCCCCTTTGTTGTTAGGGCGGTGGTTGAAGTGGGGAGGAGGGGGTTGTTTTCGATTATTTTTCTGTTAGGATTTATTGATGATTTTGTAACAGTACAATTCATCTTCCCGTATCTTTTGCTGAAACTGAGGCTACACGACAGCTGTCATTCCCCCCCCCCCCACCCCCGCAACTTCATATTGAAATATGAAGTAGATAAACATGAAGTCAAGCCTCGCATGCCCAGGAATCCTGGCCATCTCAATATGTGCCTGTACCACCGCCAGGCTAATAACTGATAATACATTTTGAGAAATAAGAGTTTACAATACATTTCCAAATGGTTGCACTTTTTGTTCAATGATTATAGTAATTACAGTAGTTATACCATCTTTATTTGATTTAATTTTACATATGTAAACATAATCACAAAAACTCTCACTTTTAGTGTTTCAATGAATTTTTATTTTTTGGAGGAGGAACGTTATTTTAAAATTTTTTGTTCATTATTAATATTGCCCTGTTTAATATAAAAACATTGTTAAACCAGATACGTTCAATAAAAATGTTTAGATATGTTGACACGTGATATCTTTAATAATGTGTCAAATCTAGACCAGTGTTTCTCAAATGGTGGTCCGTGGAACTTCGCTGGTCCACCAGCCTTACGTTGCCGGCCCGCACAACATAAATAATTATGGTCGAATAACAAGAAAATGTCATTAATAAATCTGGTACCGGTCCCTGGGGCCATTTCAAAACATCTCCACCCGTCCACCAAACGTTAAAAGTTTGTTAAACGCTGATCTAGACCAAATGATGTGTGTGACCAAAGACCGAAGTGCCTCCCGCACTCCCACAATAGCTCTATATCTATGTTTTATAAATTAGAAGATTCTACCCCATGTACGCTGGGTTTCATGGCAATCCTACTGAGCTGGTGGTGTGAAGTCTTGTTGGTGTATGTTACGTTATTTCATTAATGCTAGAATTCTCAATTTATTTCAACCCAGAAAACCCAGTTTCTAAAAAAAAACAAAAAAAACATGTTTCTGTGACTTAATTGGACTTTGATGTCTCGGTGTCCTAGAAGAAATAGTCCCGACTCTTTCCATACCAACGAACATACTATTTTTTCCCAACAATTAGTAAAAAAAATATAAATATTTATGATCTAAAGAAACAATATCTATTTCCCCTACTTAGACGACATAAAATTCGTTTTCGATTTAAATAGACTGATATCCACACAAAGAAGTACCCAGCCCTTTGCCTTGGCCCTGCAAATGTAGCTTCGTGGAATTGTTAAATACATCTTTGATTATTTTAAAGAGCATATTTAATCCATTTTTCAAGTGGGTAGTTTCTGTAGGCCTTGAAAAAATATCTATAATTATAGCGGTTCATTAATAAAACATGTACCACTCAGTGGCACATCTTGACTAGATGTTGCGTGTGGCTAAGTACCCACTTGTTGTCACACTCCCCATCATCGGTTTTATATCAATTCGTCGCTAAATAATTTTTTAATAAAAAGCTACTGGTCTCCGCCACGCTGCGACTGATCTTGTGTCTTGTCTCCTACAGCCTCCCTTGGGAACCATTGGTAAACAAGGGAGTAAAGAGTATGACGTGTCTCAGCTGATGAGGGATCTCTGCGACTCCATGGAGAGGGAGAATGACTTGAAAGGTAACAGTTCTCGTAAAGTGTAAAAAGTGTACCCCATCATAGATTTTTCCAAGTGGACCTTCTGGTACAGCGTATCCCATCATAGATCTTTCCAAGTGGACTTTCTGGTACAGCGTATCCCATCATAGATCTTTCCAAGTGGACCTTCTGGTACAGCGTATCCCATCATATATCTTTCCAAGTGGACTTTCTGGTACAGCGTATCCCATCATAGATCTTTCCAAGTGGACCTTCTGGTACAGCGTATTCCATCATATATCTTTCCAAGTGGCTTTTCTGGTACAGCGTATCCCATCATAGATCTTTCCAAGTGGCTTTTCTGGTACAGCGTATCCCATCATAGATCTTTCCAAGTGGCTTTTCTGGTACAGCGTATCCCATCATAGATCTTTCCAAGTGGCTTTTCTGGTACAGCATATCCCATCATAGATCTTTCCAAGTGGACTTTCTGGTACAGCGTATCCCATCATAGATCTTTCCAAGTGGACTTTCTGGTACAGCGTATCCCATCATAGATCTTTCCAAGTGGACCTTCTGGTACAGCGTATCCCATCATAGATCTTTCCATGTGGACCTTCTGGTACAGCGTATCCCATCATAGATCTTTTCAAGTGGACTTTCTGGTACAGCGTATCCCATCATAGATCTTTCCAAGTGGACCTTCTGGTACAGCGTATCCCATCATAGATCTTTTCAAGTGGACCTTATGGTACAGCGTATCCCATAATATAGCTTTCCAAAGTGGACTTTAAAGTAGGTGTATATAAATAGAGTGGTCTTAATAAAGACTCAAGACAAGTCAAATGTTACTGCAGATTGAGAAATCACTGTAACTATCACTATTAATGTTGCTATAAAAATCGTTATAATTATTACTATAGATATGGCTGAAATATCGCTATAAATATCCCTCAAACTATCCCCATAGATGTAGCTATAAATATCGCTATCTAAATCCCTTTACATATCACTATAAATATGATTTTAAATATTGCTTATGTTTAATGTTATAAATATCTCTATAAATATTACAAATTTCACTATAAATATCAC
This sequence comes from Lymnaea stagnalis, assembly GCA_964033795.1. Taxonomy (NCBI): domain Eukaryota; kingdom Metazoa; phylum Mollusca; class Gastropoda; family Lymnaeidae; genus Lymnaea; species Lymnaea stagnalis. The sequence goes on along the minus strand of CAXITT010000256.1, from coordinate 665,946 downwards.
TATACAAAAGGCTATAAATATCAATGTACATATCCTTATTAATATCACTATAAATATCCCTATAAATATGATTATAAATATGGCTATAAATGTATAAATGGTCACATTCTCTCTCAGACCAGCTGAAGTTCACTGAGGAGGAGGCCAAGATGATGAGACGCCGAGTGGCAGACATAGACGAGGAGAATGAGACCTTGAGACTTCAGCTGCAGAGGATGAGCGAGAAGGCGAGCAAGCACAAGAAGAAGGAGAAGGCAACGCAAAGAGAACTGGAGGAGGAGAAGAGACACGCTGACGCCATCAAAGCTGGTGAGTACCCTCAGATGACCTGGTGAGTACCCTCAGATGACCTGGTGAGTACCGTGCTAAGAGGACCTGGTGAGTACTGTGCTAAGAGGACCTGGTGAGTAACGTGCTAAGACGACCTAGTGAGTACCGTGCTAAGAGGACCTGGTGAGTAACGTGCTAAGAGGACCTGGTGAGTACCGTGCTGCGAGGACCTGGTGAGTACCGTGCTAAGAGGACCTGGGGGAGTACCGTGGTAAGAGGACCTTGTGAGTGCCATACTTAGTGGACTTGGTGAGTACTCTAAGATGTCCTGGAGTTTCTCTCTAGGTGTTGAAATGATATTCAGTGTAAGGAACGCTATTTTTTCACTTGACCTTGACGTCATCTCTCTTTTTTCACTTGACCTTGATTTCATCTCTTTTTCTTCACTTGACCTTGTAGCTGTTAGCATCTACCCCTTGGTGTCACAGACTCTCTCCATTCACCATCAAATTTTGAACTATTCATTTCTTGAATAAACTCACTTCTTTAAAACAGACCTGCACAACTCTTAAATTCACGCGCACACATAATTCCCCCCCCCCCCACTTACACACACACCACACACACACACACACACATGCTCTCTCACTCACACACAAACTGCCAGACCTGTATTAAGCGTGATACCCCCCTTTCTTTTTCCTAGCGTTGCTAAACGCTCAAGAGGATGGCAGCGGCATGTTGCCAAGTGACGTCATCCTAGTGGTCGGCAGTGAAGGAAGTGACATCATCAGCGGGGACGAGCCCATCCCCGTCAGCCAACGGAAGGACTCCACGGACGAGGATCTGATGAACGTCATGCAGGTATGGGTCACGTGACACGCTGGTGAACTTATATCAGTTGATGTTCTCTTGTCTCCTCGGCACATACACGATACTTCATGAACATTACACTTTCTAATTCAAATATAATTTTATCCCCCCCCCCCCTTTTTTTTTTTCAACATCCACAGATGCGAGTTCAACTTGAAATGCTGGAGCAAGAGCTTCTGACGTCACACAAGAAGCTCGATGACATTGACCTTGAGAATGAAAATCTTCAAGCGGAGGTAATCGAATTACACTAACAATACGAGGGTTATGGAACTTTCGATCATTGCCGAACTTCTTTTTTTAAGTCGGAGTCGCTAGAAACATCGATCCAATCGGAGTCCATGAAGAGAGTTGACGGGTTGAATTCCGCATTTTGTTTTTAGCTCCAACTTCATTATGACCTATTTGATGTCACGTGCTACGTTGATGTGACGTCGCGCGTCACTTTGACGTGACGCCACGTGCTCCTTAGATGTGATGTCACGTGTTGCTTTCCCCCCTCAGGTCAAGTTCCTCCAAGAGCGGCTGGCCGAGCAGGAGGCCAACTCTGCCGTGTCCATTCCGGAGCCGTCCACGCCAAACGCCTACTACGAGGACAAGTTGAAGGAGCTGGCGCAGGACGCGGATGAGCTCAGGTGGAAGTTGATCGAGAAAGACCGGGAGTTAGAGCGGCTCAGTGTGGTTCAGGTAGGCCATGTTTTTGGGAGTTAAGGCAGTTGTCACTGTTCAATGTCGTTGTAAATATTACAAGAGGCGAAGCGGTTCAAACAGTGACCGATATTTCATTATCCACTTACATAATAAGAAATACATTTCCCCAAAATCCGGAAACACTTGGAAATCATATCAATTTCATTTACTAACTTCTGGATAACATAATCTTCTCTACTTGATGTATGTATCAAAACAATATACATGTTATTACAACATCAACGGTCTCTGTTCATTCTTCTCAAAACGAACCTCCATTATTCAACTCCTTTTCCTGATTGGCCAGCTTCTCACAGAGTCCCAACACTCTAAATGTTATAAAAGAAATATTTACCAAATGCCATACTCCCATTAGTAGTCATATCTGTGACAGTAGCTCAGATAGGTCACTGTGGTTTACTGAAGTTAATGTACATAGGAGATATCAAACTACCGAAAGGCCCCATGAGGATGATTCGCGAACAAACAGGTAGAAACACACAGAGCGTCTTTGTTAAAGAGGTAGCAACACACTGGACGTCTTTATTATAAGAGGTAACAACGCACGGGACGTCTTTATTAAACCAGGTAGCAACACACAGGGCGTCTTTATTAAAACAGGTAAAAATACACAGGACGTCTTATCAAGCGTTGTATTTATTGTTTACTTAAGCAAAAATATAAATGCTTGAACCCCAGGTAACAATTTTAGAACGTCACATCCGGTCCGCGGGTTTAAGAAACCTGATCTCGATAAGAAAACCTTTTTCTTAGAGTTTCCCAGAGCTTGGTTTCGATTTCGATTCACAATTCACCCCCCTCCCACACACCTAACCCTTCCCCGTTTGTGTGTATCCAACCTCAGAGCCGCCACATACGGGAGCACGGTCACAAGAAAGATGACCAACTCAAGAAATCCAAGTCCCTCGATACGGAGGCGGACCTCGTCATGTCGGACCGAAGACGTCAGCTGGAGCACCTGCAGATGGAGGTGATACGATTGAAGAGAAAACTAGAAGAGTCCGAGGAGAGAGTCGTAGAGCTGGAGTCAGAGAACGAAGGTATTTACATGCATCTATCGTACCTGGAGAAATGTCTATCTTATAGAAAGTTATATCTTACTAATTGAAATTTCTATAAATACTATCTTACTTATAGATATGTCTATCTCGCTTATGGAAACTTTTATCTTGCTTGCAGAAATGTCTATCTTAGTCTTAGAAATATCTGTCTTGTGCATGGAATTGTATGTCCCTAACGACATGAGTGCGGCGCGGCCAGTCTGCCACAAATCGGGTTTGACTCCGAAAAACATGATTCTTGACAAGTTCTTGAAAAGAAATTTGGCTTTCAAAAGTTTTTTAAAAATAATACTGCTGCTGATTTTTGGCTCTTTTGACCAATGAGTTTGCCGACCACTGGTCTAAGGCATATAAAACTCAATATTACATATAACTATTATATACTATACTTTTAGAAATGTCTATCTTAATTTTAGAAATTTCAATCATACTTATAGAAATTTTTGTCTTACTAAAAGAAATATCTATCTTACAGAAAAGTATGTCGTCCTTATTTAAATGTATTTCTTGCTTAAAGAAATGTCTCTAGTGAATACAGAAATGTCTATCTTGGGTATAGAAAACTCAATATTCCTTATAAAGATGCACACCGTGCTTCTATAGAAATGTCTATCTCATTCCAATGGTATGACTCCCGAAATTTCATGCACCCATTCACAGATCAAATTTTGATTTCCAGAGTACGGGCAAAAAGATTCCACAATTATAATAGTCTTGTACCTACCATCAGAAATGCACAAAGTCTTGTCCAGCCTCAGCCTAACGTCGCTTACTTAACCACAAGCGATACACATTGACATTACAGAAAAATCTCCAATCGGCCTTAAATTTTCTTCTTCATTGAACAATTTACTGGACAAGAACCATGATTTTCCTGCCGATTAAATACCGTTAAAAATACGAACAATTTTGGGTAAAAGATGACCAAAGGTCCTTGATTTGTCTGAGTTCATTGATTGTAATTATTGATCAGAGTAAGGGACACATTTGAGTTATATCGTTTACTAAGAGACTCTTAGTCTACACAGAAATTACAATTGTTTTGAACTGGTAGGTTCTAAGTCGGATGAATGCAGCTCTCCCCCCCCCCCCACACACACTTAAACCACACGCTCCATTTGCGGTAAACTCTTTTTTCGTAAAGTTATCAAACTTGGTTATGTTTCTTAGTCTACACAGAAATTACAATTGTTTTGAACTGGTAGGTTCTAAGTCGGATGAATGCAGCTCTCCCCCCCCCCCCCACACACACTTAAACCACACGCTCCATTTGCGGTAAACTCTTTTTTCGTAAAGTTATCAAACTTGGTTATGTTCCAGAGCTCAAGAACCGCACCCCGATTGTGTCTGTGAGAGCTGACGATGCGCCCTTGGAAAACATTGAGCTGAAAGAGAAAGTTCGTAGGTTGGAGGAGGACGGCAGGGTTCAGTCGGAGACGATCAAGTCTCTGACAGAGAGTCTCCACAGGCTGACACGTGACACGAGGACCTACACAACAATAGCTACGTCACCGACAGTGCCAGGTACGTAGTTAAAACAGAAATACATCAAACATTAATACATGAACGCGCATTACATTAACACCCTATTACATGAAAACACAAATACATGAACATACAAATACATTAATACCCAAAGACATAAGCACATAAATGCATGACCACAATAATACATGAACACACTAATGCATGAACACAGAATTACATGAAAACCTAATACATGAACATACAAATACATTAATACCCAAAGACATAAGCACATAAATACATTAACGCACAAACACATAAACATTGGACTAGTAACACACAAACATTAGACTAGTGGTTCTCAACCTGTGGGTCGTGACCCCTTTGGGGGGGGGGTGGTCAAACGACCCTTTTCCAGGGTTCCCCTTAGACCATCGGAAAACACATATACTCCTACAGTTATGAAGTAGCAACGAAAATAATTTTGTGGTTGGGGGTCGCTACAGCATGAGGGACTGTATTAAAGGGTGGCGGCATTAGGAAGGTTGAGAACCACTGCATTAGACAGAAAAAAGGTGTGGGGGGATCAGTAGAGAATCTAGAGTTTGTGTCTTACTTTGCCGCCTTTAATTAATGTTAAAACAAAAATGCTTACAGAATGAACACTAAATAGCAAACTAAAGTTAATACTGTTGACCGAAAGTGCCGCTCCAAAATAACTGCCGCCCGGGGGGGGGGGGAACAGCCAACTGCCACTCCCCTCTTCTAACGTCAGTGGTAAGAATGACACCCAATAACAAGTATCTATAGAACGGGGTGTTGCGTCTGATGTGGAGCAAGGGAACATACTCAGGCCTTTCATAGAAATGTAAGTGGTCAGAGGTTAAGATCCTTGTTATTTCTTCCTTTTTTTTATATCTCTGCATAGTTTGGAAAGGTGACAAAGAAATGGGGCGTTTGTAACCTGTAAGGGTTCTCTCTCGACCTGAGATACTGGAAACCCCAGCATTGCCGCTTAGAGTGCTCTCTCTCTCTCTCTCTCTCTCTCTATATATATATATATATATATATATATNTATATATATATATATATATATATATATATATATATCCTTTTTCTTCGATTCTTCACTTTCTTTCAAACTTTTAAATTAAACTCTCCTACATTTAAGATGAATAATGTGTATGCAATTTTCTAGGACTCACATGAATTGTATACCTTTCGAGTGATCTTAATTGTTTACGTTACGAGTGATTTTAATTGTATAGCTTACGAGTGATGTTAATTGTATACCTTTTGAGTAATTTTAATTGACACCTTTCGAGTTATGTTAATTGTATACAATTCGAGTGATATTAATTGACACCTTTCGATTAGTGATGTTAATTATATAACCTTTCGAGTAGTGATGTTAATTCTATACCTTTCCAGTGATGTTTATTGTATACCTTTCGAGTGATGCTAATTGTATACCTTACGAGTGATGCTAATTGTATACCTTACGAGTGATGCTAATTGTATACCTTTCCAGTGATGTTTATTGTATACCTTACGAGTGATACTACTCGGTAGCTTAAAACAAAACGTACAATGTTCGTTTCGACTGTCGTAATTTGGACAACCATTCAGTGGCGTCGCTAGGATTAGGGCCGTCAGAGGCGGTCCTTTAGAATTTTGCCACACCATTTCCACATATTAAACAACTCTGCAGTCGGCCCCAAAATGCCGCCCCACCATGTGAAGACGAAAATTCCGCCCCCGGGGAGCACCATTCCCCCCTCCCCCCCCCATTCCTACGCCACTGAGTAAAAGAAATGTTGACGATATCGGCTGAAAAGCTGTAACGAATCCAGCTCCATGCAGTTCGACTTCATGAACTCTGGATTTAACTTCAATAGTCTCGTCTCATTGCCCATGCGTACGCCTTCGCCTCGTGGCTGTCTTCAGTACTCCGTCGCGCGCGTGTCTACACAAACAAAACAGAATTGCTGCACGTGAGGCAAACACAATTCTGCCCATAACAGAAGAAGCGAAACGAAAATAAAAAAAAAAAATGTCTGCACCTTCGGATTAATTTTGTTGAGAAAAATGATCCAGAAGACGTTGGCCACGATGTTTGGTGTAGAACAGGGGTTCTCAAAGTGGGTGGTACCGCACTCAGGGCGTGGGAGGGGCATTCACGAAGGCGGGGCACATATTAACTAGTTGAGACAACTTTAAAACGTTTAAAAATTCAATCGTTTTCTTTAAAACACAGAACTTGATAAATAGTTGATCATGTTTGCTGTCTCTAAATATACATCTATTTTTTTTTATAGCAGAGTACAAGATGTTTATCTGCAAGGATCTTACGACCATTAGAATATGCCTGGTCGATTTGGGAATTTAATCCATTTTCGAATATTGAGGCTGTTGGAGTGTAAAGGGGAAGTAATTGAAGGTTAAACAGATGTTAAGCTAAATTGAAGTTAACAAAATGTTATTTAGAGGTTTTTTTTTCTGCTGGCGGAGATTCTCTATCTTCATTTTGAACTTTGGAAGGAATTTTTTAAAAGCCATTTGTTGCATTTAAACATTTCTTTGTGATAAAACGGGGTCGATGCTCGGTCAGCGCATTTGGGATTCTATGAGCAGTGAAGACGTCAGGTCTACAGAACATTTGCCCAATCATCTTGACAGTTATATTTATATATATATCAATCATCTTGACAGATATATCGAAGTGGCTATTTGCACCCGGGTCCGCGAAGTGAGAGGCTGGGATTAAAATTTAAAATAAAATATTATTGTTAGGTTGTGAGACAAAATTCGGTATCACATGAAAGATAACTGAATGAACTATATGTTTGTAAACTTACTTCTTCAGTTTAACAAAAATAAACTACCACAAATGACAGCCGAATAGCTTGAGTCTGATGGGACCCGGGTCCGAATAGCGGCGATGCGTTTCCGGTTCCATTTTGACTAAATTCTATTCGGATGTCATTTGTGGTAGCTTATTTTATTTAAACTGAAGAAGATTAGATGACATGTGGATACCAATTCTAGTTGACATCCCAGGACGCTGAACACAATGACATTTCATTGAAACTTTCTAACATCCACCTCATTTCCTGACCGGAAATTCTTACAACCGTCTTAAATAGTCTTACCCCAGTAGCGTACTTTGAAACAGATCAATTAGTGTTTTAATTGATATATTACAAAGATATGTATTCATCCACAACAGTGGTTCTTAACCTGGGTTCGATCGAGCCCCAGGGGTTCGGTGAGTCAGTCTCAGGGGTTCGGCGGAGGTCCAAAAAAAAAAAAAAAATCGAAAAAAAAAATCATATTTTATTTTTCCTATTAAGAAGGGTTCGCTGAATGCGCATATGAAACTGGTGGGGTTCGGTACCTCCAAAAAGGTTAAGAACCACTTATCTACAAACATCTCCCATATGAAGTTGGAAAAAATTAATGTAAAAAAAAAAATGGCTTGTGAGACTGTAGAAGATTTCATGTGGGATGGAAACGAAAGCTCCTTAGAGATAATGGCGGAGATCAAAGGTAAAAAAAAAATCACGCGCTAGGATATAATGCTTGTGTAAGATCAAAGGAAAACTTTACAATGAATTCCAAACAGTGGTTCCAAAACTCACATGTCTAAGAGGCCCTAAAGGAGGCATATATAACTCAAAATGTAAGGCGGGTCGTAAATGCCTTATTAAAAGCTTGTGCGGGCCCAAAGAAAAAAAAGGACAGGGTGAAAAGCTATTAAGAAAATAAAAAAAAACCATTTCGTTACTTCGTGGGCCGCAAAGTGGGCGCTGGTGGGCCGCATGCGACCAGCGGGCCGTATGTTGTGCAGGCCTGCCATAAGTTTTAAGATTGTATATCTATAAGCCCAAACCGTGGGGACAAGGGGCCAAAACTGTATTTGTTATATTTAATTTATAGAGCACAATGGTTGAGCTTAAAGACATTTGCTTTCTAAAAACATTTTGTCCACTAAACCAAAACCGACATTTGATAAGGAAAGTTCGTACTGTAGTATAATTTGAAGTCTGATCTTTGAGATAACAGATTTTAAAATAGCAATTATTATCCTGCTGAATTGATAACTGCGAGTCAATGTGTTCTTTTAAAATAAAAAAACAAAAACAACGACATTGCCCTCCCCACCCCCGCGGCTCAAATGTTGAGACCTCTGCACTAGCAAACATTCTCGGCCAATGGGCTAAATGCTGTCTAAATGTTGGCATGGCTCTTTATGTAGACCTGTCAAAAAACACGATTCTCATTCAATGGGGCGATGGCTGTTAGCACTTTGGCATGGCTCAGCAGCAGTGTCAAACTGTCAATAACGTCATTCTCAGTCAGCGTGCCAATCATGTGCCGCACTTTGGCATGGCTCATACGACCTGTCTGTATCGCAATTTTCAGCCAGCGGGCCAATCGTTGACTGCACATGGGCTTGCCTCAGATCTATCACTAAAATAATCATCCGTCATTCGGCCAACAACGTTTGCAATGCAGTTTGGCGCGGTGCTTGTAAGACGAGAAACCCTCTCTATCGAGTTAAGTTTGGTGGTAAATATTTCAAGTCAGGTACGTTCGTATACTGGGGTAAGGAATTACCCCCGTGACCCAGTTATGCGCTCGGATCTGTGGTCCTCAGCACCCGACAGTTAACTGACTGGTCTAACCCAGATTTTCTATTTTCTGGCGCGAAACAGGATTTTTCGGTGTCCCCCCCCCCCTCCTCAAAATGTAATATAGATATTTTTTACCTTGCACTTCTGCTGAGGTCTAAAGTGAGTCGGAGACTGACGTTACCAGGGCAGAAGCACCATAATTACAACTTTGATCTCACGACCCACTCAACCGCGTGGTAGAGGCATAAGGTGGTAGAGGCATAAGGTGGTAGTGGCATAAGGTGGTAGAGGCATAAGTTCATCTTCACTAAAGAAAAAAAAATGATTTTATTTTGTTTGTTTCATTTATGTTCTAAACATGAATCATAAGAAATGACTCTTAGTTATGGCCAAAAAATTATTGTACAAAAATGTGTCTCATATACTGGAATGGCGCTATTCTGACGTCATTCATCCTAACCTTAAATCAGATTCTGTGTAAGTAGGTGGATTAGTGTGAGATAAGGAGGCTGCCCCCTCCCCCCCCCCAATTTAAACAGTTGAAAACAAGGTAATAAATCATCCATAGTTGTTTGTTTTTGTAGGGCTTTGTTATTGAAAAATAAAATAGACATTACGAAAAATATGTGCATGTGTCAGGTGTTTTTAGGTCATAGCACCAGGTATATCGTCTGAAGTTAGGTATCGCTTTAAAAGTTTAGTTCCTTGCAGCTGTTATTGCCTGAAGTTAGGTATCGCTTTAAAAGTTTAGTTCCTTGCAGCTGTTATTGCCTGAAGTTAGGTATCGCTTAAAAGTTTAGTTCCTTGCAGCTGTTATTGCCTGAAGTTAGGTATCGCTTAAAAGTTTAGTTCCTTGCAGCTGTTATTGCCTGAAGTTAGGAATCGCTTAAAAGTTTAGTTCCTTGCAGCAGTCATCGTCTGAAGTATAAGGTTATCACTTAAGAGTTTTGTTATAGATGTTGATCACATGACAGTTAAAATATGACGGCCTTATTTCCAGTCATTTGGTATAGTATCTGCGTTTTATTAAGATGTCTGATTTACGACTCACTGCAGGGGGTGGTGGGAGGGGGATGACGGTAAGCACGCGTAAATTACAGGATGCTGTTTATTACGTCGTGGGCTGACGGTGTCATGGTGCCATACGTCCTGGTGTCATGCTGTAATGGCTTCATTGTGTCATGGTGTCATGTTGAAATGGCTTCATTGTGCCATGGTGCCATGTGTCCTGGTGTCATGTTGTAATGGCTTCATTGTACCATGGTGTCATGTGTCATGGTGTCATTGATAGAATAAAGGCTTAGTGGATGGATAATTATATAAAGAATAAAGGAAGTTATATGTGGATGGACGCAGTGAGTATCATAGTTGAATAACCGCACTCCAATGGATGGATCGATTTGATGGATGGAGTATTGTAGGTGTATAACTGCACCCTAATTGATGGATGGATTTGATGGATGGACGGTTGATGTTAAGACTTATACATAATCGACTGTATTATAATCATCTTCAGAATCAATAGTTGATGAAATAAATGAATGGACGTAGAATATATAACACATGAATTTACGTAGAACGATCTGAAAAAAAATCTTAGTTGAATAATCCATTTAAACATGCAATGTGCAAGGTTATTAAAAAAAAAAAGTAATAAATTGGCTAAAAAAAATTATAGTTCAGTAAAGATGGATAAGATGTTTATTTAGAAATTTTAATTTAAATGTAAAGCCTATTTACCCATCATTCTGTGAGTTTATCGTAACATTCAGTTCGCACACAGACACAAGGCGAACACATCCAACAACATTTACAATACATGCAGCACAGAAGTACCGTCTCATGACTTAGCAGAAGGCTGTTTGGCTTCCTTGCTACACACACGGGTTGTTTGGTTTCCTTGATACACACACGGGCTGTTTGGTTTCCTTGCTACACACACGGGCTGTTTGGTTTCCTTGCTACACACACGGCTGTTTGGCTTCCTTGCTACACACACGGCTGTTTGGTTTCCTTGCTACACACACGGCTGTTTGGTTTCCTTGCTACACACACGGGCTATTTGGTTTCCTTGCTACACACACGGGTGTTTGGTTTCCTTTCTACACACACGGGCTGTTTGGCTTCCTTGCTACACACACGGCTGTTTGGTTTCCTTGCTACACACACGGCTGTTTGGTTTCCTTGCTACACACACGGCTGCTTGGTTTCCTTGCTACACACACGGGCTGTTTGGTTTCCTTGCTACACACACGGCTGCTTGGTTTCCTTGCTACACACACGGCTGCTTGGTTTCCTTGCTACACACACGGGCTGTTTGGTTTCCTTGCTACACACACGGCTGTTTGGTTTCCTTGCTAAACACATGGGTCGTTGGGTTGCTT
>CAXITT010000256.1:633236-643463 GCA_964033795.1 Lymnaea stagnalis | reverse complement strand
CCCCAGGCCTCACAACCACTCCAGCCCTCACAACCACCCCAGCCCTCACAATCACCCCAGCCCACACAACCACCCAAACCCCACAGCCCACACAGCCACCCACCCCCCAGCCCACACAACCACCCCAGCCCACACAACCACACCAGCCCACACAACCACCCCAGCCCACAAAACCACCGCAGCCCACAAAACCACCCCAGCTCACACAACCATCCCAGACCACACAACCATCCAAATCTCCAGCCCACGCAACCACCCCAACCCACCCAAAACCACCCAAACCCACACAACCACCTAACCCACCCTAGACCACTCAAAGCACCCAAACAACACAACCACTCAAACCACACAACCACCCCAACCAAGAAAACCACACAACCAACCCAACCCACAAAACAACCCCAACCACCCCAACCTCTCCAGCCCCCACAACCTACCCCCATCACACCTACCCCACCATCAACCTACCCCAGCACCATCCTACCCCACCACCAACCTACCCCATCACCAACCCATTTTTTTGACGCATCATTAAACGCCAGAGATGTGTTGCGCCAACTTCATCTGAGTTAGCTAACCTCCACGCTACCGTTTCCCCTCGCTGACCTATGACCCCCGACTCCTTTTATCACCCTCGCCTAACGTTATCTCTGGCTATCATCATTTCCACTATCAACATGACCGCGAGACGAGCTGCTACTCTCCAACACAAGGTTCCACGCTCCACCACGTCGCGTTAGGAGTCGATTATAATTTTTTGTCTACTCCGTCATTAGGTCAGTGGCGTCACTAGGGTTGGTGAGGTGGTCGTCCAGCGGCGGTCCACACTCGGCCCTCATACGATGCTGACGCGTACGACCCTAACACATGTAGTCGTATCGTGAAACTTTAGCTTTTAAATAATGTGGTTTGGGATATTCCAATGGTAACAGTTCATTATACACACACACACACACATATATATATATATATGTTAGTGGATGAATATGTGGACAAGTATCCTCGATGAGACATAAACGAAAGATCCACCTGCACAGGGGGTGCATAAGTGAACGATTGCAAGTCGCCCCGGGGGCTAAGTATATTGCCACGATTATGATATAAGATGGCATGATACAAAGTTTATGATCTTTAAATAGACCAGACTGGCGTTTTTCATTCATAGAGCCGCAGGTAAAAAAAAAAAAAGTTCGGATTGGGGGGTGGGCATCCTAACGCAATGTTACCTTTTATCGAGACACACTTACAAGGGCGTAGACACAATGAACATCCATTGAAATATCAACGCTATAGAAAACACCGGTGTTCATCACACGTAAAAAGACCTCCCCAAAAAACAACAACAAAAAATCTCAAAAAAGTCACTCTTATTTATATAACAACAATTTTGGTTCACCCTTGATCACCCTCATTGATCTATGCCTCTGATTCCACGCATCCTACTCCCCAAGAAGTGCACATTATCTAAGCTCGCCCGTCTCTAATCTAACTTCTAGACAAACTTATTTCAGAATTTCTCCGAGGCTTAATTTTTTTTCCGCACATTTTTCTAAAAACCTCCTGCCCCCCCCCTCCACTCTTTATTATTATTATTATTTTTTTTTACAGGTACGCTGAACATTCCCGGGATTCCGTTTGTAGGACCTGGAACCCATACAGCACGCGCTGCCGTGGACTCGGCCAATCCCCACGAAGATACCAAGACACGTGACCTCCTCGCTCAGCTGCACGTGCTCCAAAATGAAAATCTGGAACTGAGAAGGTTAATGGCGGAGGGGGGCGCCGCGGGGAAGGGGGCGGTGCCAGTCGTCACTACAGGCAGCGAACCTGGGGATCGCGCTGGGAAGCCGTTACCTGTGAATTGTCGTCCGCCGGAGTCGCCAGAACAAGGAGACGTAGGTAGTACAGGCTCTTCGGCGTGCGATAGCGTTCAGGTCTCGGGCGAAGGAAGGAGCTCAACGCTAATCAGGCCCAAAGAACTCAGGCCCCAACAACAACAACAACAACTCGCCAGTGCGTCGAGATCGCAAGGCCACAGAGAGATGGAGAAAGGAAAAGAGTCCGGCAAGGCAGATGATGCCGGGGGAGGACAAGAAGAGGAGTGTGATGAGGAAGAAGAGGAGGAGGAGGAGGAGCAGTCCAGCGATGAAGCAGAAGAAGAAGAAGAAGCCAAGGAGGCTGCTGCGTTCAGGAGTCGGCTGGACAGCGACGAGGAACCAAGGCAAAGGTCGATTCTGTTGGACTACCCGGAGTTGAAATCGAAAGTGACCACATCCGGCGATGAGTCGAGGGTGGAGTTAATGGAAAAAGTACTGGACATGGACGAAGAGATAAGTGAGTACTGCTGTTCCGTTTGTATCATGGCAATATCGTTACAATGTTATCATTTTGTATCTTGAGCAGGCTTTTTTGTGTGTGTCACGTGACGGGATTACCTATGCTTCTGTTGTTATAATCTGTTTCCATGCTTACGCTATCTCCGTGTAATGTGTTATGTTTTTTTTTCTTCTTCTGAAAATGTTTGTGTGTGTACGTCGATGATAATGTGTATGTTTAGTCAAGATAGGATGTTTTTCGATGTTTTAAGTTAGTTTGTATATGCGTATATGTCGTGGCTAGTTCATGTGTGTGTGTCAGCCTGTGCTAGTGTGTCAGCCTGTGCTAGTGTGTCAGCCTGTGCTAGTGTGTTAGCCTGTGCTAGTGTGTCAGCCTGTGCTAGTGTGTCAGCCTATGCTGGTGTGTAAGCCTATACTGGTGTGTAAGCCTATACTGGTGCGTAAGCCTATTCTAGTCTGTAAGCCTATACTAGTGTGTAAGCCTATGCTAGTGTGTCAGCCTATGCTAGTGTGTCAGTCTATATTAGTGTGTAAGCCTGTGCTAGTGTGTAAGCCTATACTAGTGTGTAAGCCAATACTAGTGTTTAAGCCTATACTGGTGTGTAAGCCGATACTAGTGTGTAAGCCTATACTAGTGTGTAAGCCTATACTAGTGTGTAAGGCTATACTGGTGTGTAAGCCTATGCTAGTGTGTAAGCCTATGCTAGTGTGTCAGCCTATGCTAGTGTGTCAGCCTATACTAGTGTACAAGCCTATACTAGTGTGTCAGCCTATACTAGTGTGTAAGCCTATGCTAGTGTATAAGCCTATACTAGTGTGTCAGCCTATACTAGTGTGTAAGCCTATGCTAGTGTGTCAGCCTATGCTAGTGTGTCAGCCTATACTAGTGTGTAAGCCTATACTAGTGTGTAAGCCTATACTAGTGTGTAAGCCTATGCTAGTGTATAAGCCTATACTAGTGTGTCAGCCTATACTAGTGTGTAAGCCTATACTAGTGTTTCAGCCTATACTAGTGTGTAAGCCTATGCTAGTGTATGTGCTTATTGATACTAGTTTCGTCAGTCGGATAAGTTTCCTTTTAGTAAATATCTGCAACATAATATATGTTCTGCCTGTACAGCTCCTCTCTCTCTCTCTCTCTCTCTCTTTTTCTCTCTCTCTCTCACTCTCTTTATATCTTTCTCTCCCTCGCTCTTTCTCTCTCTCTCACTCTCTTTATATCTTTCTCTCCCTCGCTCTTTCTCTCTCTCTCACTCTCTTTATATCTTTCTCCCTCTCACTCTCTTTATATCTTTCTCTCTCTCTCTCTCTTTCTCTCTCACTCTCTTTATATCTTTCTCTCTCTCTCTCTTTCTCTCTCACTCTCTTTATATCTTTCTCTCTCTCTCTCTCTCTCTCTCTCTCTCTTTCTCTCTCTCTCTCTTTATATCTTTCTCTCCCTCACTCTCTTTATATCTTTCTCTCTCTCTCTCTCTATATCTCTCTCTCTCTCTCTCTCTTTCTATCTCTCTCTCTCTCTCTCTCTTTATATCTTTCTCTCTCTCTCTCTCTTTATATCTTTCTCTCTCTCTCTCTCTCTCGTTCTCTCTCTCACTCTCTTTATATCTTTCTCTCTCTCTCTCTCTCGTTCTCTCTCTCACTCTCTTTATATCTTTCATATGACCCCATCCCCACAAAACAAAACAAACAAAAGACCAAAAAAAAAAAACAGAAATTAAAAACAATCATATTATGTAAAGCTGGCCTGCTCAACATTCGGCCTGCGGGCCACATGCGGCCCGCCAGCACCCACTTTGCGGCCCGAGAAGTAACGAAATATTCTTCTCATTACTGTTTTGTTTATAGTTTTCCCCCTTGTCCTATTTTCTTTCGGCACGCATACATTTTGCATATAGTATTACGGCTTACCTTACATTTTGAGTTTTGCATGCCTGATATGAGGTATAGGTATTAAAAAAATTGCAGGTCAACCGTTCCCAAGCGGTCCCATAGGGCTGTAGACCTCGTGTAGACCTCGTGTAGACCTCGAGTAGACCTCGTGTAGACCTCGAGTAGACCTCGTGTAGACCTCGTGTAGACCTCGTGTAGACCTCGAGTAGACCTCGTGTAGACCTCGTGTAGACCTCGTGTAGACCTCGAGTAGACCTCGTGTAGACCTCGAGTAGACCTCGTGTAGACCTCGAGTAGACCTCGTGTAGACCTCGAGTAGACCTCGAGTAGACCTCGTGTAGACCTCGTGTAGACCTCGTGTAGACCTCGTGTAGACCTCGTGTAGACCTCGTGTAGACCTCGTGTAGACCTCGTGTAGACCACGAGTAGACCTCGAGTAGACCTCGTGTAGACCTCGTGTAGACATCGTGTAGACCTCGTGTAGACCTCGTGTAGACCTCGTGTAGACCTTTTAGCCGATCGGTTTGAATTCGTTCGGAGTCATCCCAAGCTGTAGACACTGTTGCGAGTAGAATTGATTCATTACCCAATAAGACACCTATAGTAGTAACTAGGTGTGTTGATAGTCCAGAAAGTAGTCTATGTGTAAAATTGCTGTGTTGAGTAGACTTTTTAGTCTAGTAAGAAGTCTTTAAGTAAAATAGCTGTGTTGAATAGACTTATTAGTCCGGTAAGCAGTCTATAAGTAAAATAGCTGTTTTGAATAGACTTGTGAGGCCAGTTATAAGTCTGTGTGTAAAACAGCTGTGTGGAATAGACTTCTTAGTTCGGTAAAAAAGATGTGGGTAGCATTTCTGTGTCAAATAGACTTGTTAGTCCGGTAAGACAGCTTTTCTGTGGAAGCAGCTGAACGCCAACCTCTTGGTGTGGGGTGAAAAGTCTTCTGTCTTCTAACTATCTCTGCAGCTTGACAAGCCGAGTCGACAGTAAATCTCAAACATCCTTTTTTAACCTCCCATTTTTTAATAGTTTTAAAAATAGTCCCGTGACAATTCTGTCTTTAGCTCTCTGATTGAGCTCTCTGATTGAGCTCTCTGATTGAGCTCTCTGATTGAGCTCTCTGATTGAGCTCTCTGATTGAGCTCTCTGATTGAGCTCTCTGATTGAGCTCTCTGATTGAGCTCTCTGATTGAGTTCTCTTATTGAGCTCTCTGATTGAGCTCTCTGATTGAGCTCTCCGATTGAGCTCCGAACGTTAAAAGTTCAATTCCAGTTAACGACATTAGAAGTCCTGATTGAACCGGATGTAGTGGACTACGTCAGACCAGTCGTAGGTTTTATTAGAAGTCCCGATAG
Organism: Lymnaea stagnalis; assembly: GCA_964033795.1. NCBI lineage: Eukaryota > Metazoa > Mollusca > Gastropoda > Lymnaeidae > Lymnaea > Lymnaea stagnalis. The sequence goes on along the minus strand of CAXITT010000256.1, from coordinate 637,881 downwards.
AACCGTGTTTGAAAACTACGTCAGACCAGACGTATGTTTTTATCATCTAAGTTGAACTCTCAGCCCACTGTTTACACCATCTATGCCATGCTCACTTTAAGATTAAATGACCTACGGAAAGTTTTGGACGTAAACATATCATGCCTTTAGAAATAAACTACTAAATATAAAAATGGTTGTCATGAAAAATGCCCCCCACCAAATAAAAAAACAAATATGACTACCTTTTTTTATTGTTCTAAATATAATCAAAGTAAACACCAATATATATATATATACATTTTACAACAAAGTCACAACAGAACCTTTTTATAAATATGATCATACGGTCATAGTCGAAGTGTCAAACAAAGAGAATGCCCGAGCAATGAATAGCTACTTAGAAAATTAGCATACAGGCATTAGCTTCGTGAGAAAGATTTAAACATTATTATATGGGAGGCATCAGTTTTGAAAAGCGCCTCGAAAATATCTTTTGCCGTTGAAATCCATGTATCAATGCCTGCTGCCGATTGCCCAACAAGACGTTTGTTTTCGAAGGTTAGATAGTATCGTGCTTCATCATGCAAACACTATGTCTGAGTTTGTATTGTTTAAAAAAGGATTGTGGTCATATTCTCCATTGGGAGGGGAAAAAAACAACAACCTTATAAATAAAACCTGCGGGACTTAAAGGTTAGTAAAAAAAATATTTCCTTAACACAAATGTAGTGTTTGATCTCGTTATGTTGAGCATCTGACACACTGTCTGCGCGTTGGCCCCTATAACAAGTCCAAGACAGTCTTGGCTTTTGTTTCATATCATGGTTAATGCCCGATCTCTGTGCTAGACGCTCAATGGGCTGGCAGCTTTGATTCCGCCATTTGTTTTCAAGATGTCGGACCATTTGTTTCCAAGCCTGTGTATGTGCTCATTGTCCAAAAAAAAGTCTGTTGAAATGGTGGTTTTAAATGAAGATAAAAACACAAGAACATTTGGATATATCGCAAAAAAGCACATTAATTATGTCCTTGAATCGAACGAGAGCAGCAGAAAACTATCACAAATGCTGAAAAGACATTACAGATGTAATCGAATCGGCTGCATTACAGATATAATCGAGTCGCCTGCATTAAAGATCTAATCGAATGACGCGTAGTACAGATCTAATCGAGTCGCCTGCAGTTCAGATGTAATCGAGTCGCCTGCAGTACAGATGTAATGGAATCACCTGCAGTACAGATGTAATCGAGTCACCTGCAAAATGGATGTAATTAATTTGCCTGCAGTACAGATGCAATCGAGACGCATGCAGTATAGATGTAATGCAGTACAGATGTAATCGACTCACCCGCTGGATAGATGTAATCTAGTCGCCTACAGCACAGATGTCATCGACGCGCCTGCAGTACAGAACTTCAGTATTTAGATGAATTAGATCAAATTTAAAGTTTTCTCGAGATCGAATGCCAAGTTGTTTTTCCCCCCTAAATCCAATGACTAGAGTTTCAGCTCACTGCACCGTAAAACCACTTACGATTTGATGAGATACAGTATTTTATGAGGAAAAAAAACGTATAGGCAGCTTCTATAGTTATAAGAATCGTGGTGTATTTAAAAAAAACAACAATTAACAAACTATTTATTTATTTCATTTTTTGGGGGAGGGGGTGGGGTTAAATTGCTCGCCCTTTGCACGTGAAGATGACCAAGGCAAGTAATAGCCGTCACTTGAGCTTCAGTTTGCTTAAAGTGAGGAAGATTTACCCGACTCGTCAGCCTTACTCTCTCTTCCTTCCTTGCCGATTTGATCCAAATGGTAAGACTTAGCTATTACTTCTGGGAAAAGAGACAAACTATTAACATTAACATCAATGTAGAAGTTTCCAAGCTTGCCAGAAACATTTAAGACGATTTCCAAACGTTCAATCTGCTGTATCCATTTAGTTTATTTCCTTTAGGTCTGTAACAAAAATAACATCTGTATCTGCGTGTGGCATGTCATCTTAGCGCTTTGCAGTACTCTTTGCTGAGCGTCATCGTAAGAAACTTCAAAAGAAAAATCCTGCATTGATGCATGTCAGTAAACTGTAACAAAGTCACCTGCGCACGGCAGCAACAACTTAAGGGATACTTTAAAAAAAAACCAACAAAATTCTCTCACACTGACGGGTGCGCGTGCACACATACCAACACACACACATTCACACACACACACACTCAAACGTCTAGCGTTCAGTTAACTGTAACACATGTGACGTCACTGTGTGCCGTGCTCACTCAAAGAAATAAAACTTCCGATAGCTTATCCTTCTCTCGTGCCAGTCTCGTGCGGCATTCCTCAGTACCTTCTTCCCGTCTCCCACCAGTGAAGAAGGAGTGAGGGAGTCAAACCTTTTGGTCTGCCTTAGTCTGTCTCATATCCTAGTCTGCTTCATACTTGCCTGTGTCATAAATAGTCTGTGTCATACATTGTGTCATAATTAGTATGTGTCATACTCTGGACAAAGGCAAAAGAATATTGATCAAATTTTTGATGTACGAATCTCCTCGCCCCTCCGCCACCCCTTCTCCCCCCAAAAAAACAACCAACCGCTACTTTTATACACATATAATTTCCCAATTGTGTTGACTTGTTAAAAGTATACATACTCAGACTCAAATCATGTTACATTTCTTTTTGCCCGTTTAATTTGTCTGCTACATTCACATTCGCATATCTACCAAACATTGCGTGGTAACTTTATCAGTCAACCAAACTTTGCCTTTGACCTACACTAATCAAGCCAGCTTGACTTTTACCTCAACCCATCAAACACATTTTTCCTGCATTCTCCACCAATCAATCACACGTTGCTTGGTACTTCCACCTATCAACCACGCTTTGCCTGGAAATTCCACTAATCCAATGGTTCCCAACCTTTGTAAGGCCGCGACCCTTAAATACAGTTCCTCACGGTGTGACGACCCCCCAAAACACAAACATTATTTTCGTTTCTACTTCATAGCTGTAAAGTATATGTGTTCTACGGTGATCTTAGGTGACCCCTGGGAAAGGTTCGCTCGACCCTCAAAATGGTCGAGACCCACAGGTTAAGAGCCGCTGCACTAATCAATCGCACTTCGCCTGGAACTTCCACCAATGGATACACTGCAAATCAACCACACCTTGATTGCTAACAAAGACCGCTCAACCTCGCTTAGCCTGCTTCTGCCACTAGCCTACCACACGCACATCCTCTCTATAGATCCCCCCCCCCCCCTTTTTTTTTTTCTTCCAAACTCTACGATAACATCTATTCTTTTAAATGATCTACGTCCTTTGCATACGATTTTTATCAATGCATCGCTTATGCGAAGTTGCACACTCTCGAGAGCTTGGCACGGTGCCGCCGCTGTAAGAGGTACCTCATTTTGTCTTCACTCAGAGCCTACTCCGTACTGTTGAACGTGGCGTGAATGCATCCTGCAGTCCTTCATGCTGCCTGGCAAGTGTTGTTGTTCCCTTCATTCCACCACCTCTTGTATACGAAATTGATTGCAAAACCAATAGGTAGAACACACTGCGCTAGAGGTGTGGCTAAGGATGTTGGCTGACGATAGTGGTAATTTTTTTTTTTTATAAATTGATACCTGTCCAAAACATCTCGTTAACAGACACGAGATCTCGCTAACATAACGTTTGAGTATTTACCCCGGTGAGACAGATTTACACAAGAAGAAGTTGTAAGACCCGTCTGTGGAAACATCGATCGGTTTACTATTAGTATGTTATTTTTGTTGTTGATAGGTTTCGTTGATACGGTTTGCTACCTTACGCAGCAGCAGCATCCCATGCTCCGGACCCCCGGGTCAACGCAGCAGCAGTATCCTATGCTCCGGACCCCCGGGTCAACGCAGCAGCAGTATCCCATGCTCGGGACCCCCGGGTCACGAAGAAACAGCTTTGTATACGCCCGGCGCCCAGAGGTGGAGGCTGGCATGATGTGATGTGTTGACCAGGGTCATGCTATTGATAAGTTCGATCACCTTAAAAGTATAAAGTCGTTATAATGAGATGGGTCGACACTGGAATAAAACATAAATGAAATTTAAGAGGCTTACTGTATGAAGAACACACATACACACACACAAAGTGTTGATATGTGAAGTAAAAAATGTTCGAGTAATAGCAAAAAAAAAGTTTATAAACGGCAGATTTGTGATGAAACGCCACCAGCATGCACAAATGCATCTTACCTGTATTTAGTGTTTCGGACGTAGTCATGGCAACATTTGACAGTATGTAATTTAAATATTAAAAAAAAACGTAGCCTCGCATTAGAACACGTATAATTTACAGGATTGCCGTCTTCTGTCGTCGTTGACAGACGTATTACACTGGTGTCTGTGGACTAGGATTGACAGAAAGTCTTAGCTAACATCTTCGCAACATCAATCAGGGAAAAACAAAATAACCAAAACTATTTCTCGTCTCATCCCACCTAGTGCAACATTCACCCACTGCACCATCCACCCACTGCACCATCCACCCACTGCACCCATCCACCCACTGCACCATCCACCCACTGCACCATCCACCCACTGCAACCATCCACCAACCAATCCATCCACCAACCAATCCATCCACCAACCAATCCATCCACCAACCAACTATCCACCAAC
>CAXITT010000256.1:598087-628087 GCA_964033795.1 Lymnaea stagnalis | reverse complement strand
GGCAGTTTTGTTGGTGAATGTCAGCGTGTGATTCTTTCTTCAAACATTCGCATTTTTGTCCTAACAGACCTGAGATTAATTTCGAGGTGAACCTCCTAGCGAGTAAGAACGCCCTTACGCCCTCAAGATAATCTGAGATCCATGATGTGTTGTTTTTTTTTTTTTTTTACGTTTACGACACAATAAAATAAACTAAGACCAAGGCCATGTTTCGGGCAGAGAATAAGATTGAAACGTTAAAGTACAGACACTTGTAAAATGATTCTCAATGAAGAGAAATTCCTAACAGAGTGTAGATTAATTTCGAGGGTAACCTCCTAGCGAGATAGATCGCCCTTTCGCCCTCAAGATATTCTGAGATCCATGATGTGTTTTTTTTTTTTTTTTTTTACGTTTACGACACAATAGAATAAACTAAGACCAAGGCCATGTTTCGGGCATAGAATAAGATTGAAACGTTGACGTACAGACACTTGTAAAATGATTCTCAATGAAGAGAAATTTTTTTTGAACACGGTCATTGAAAATTTCATTTCAAAGAATTGTTTTTCAGACATTTCGATTTAGTTTGGCGGTTCAACGACCAAAGACCCCTCCACACGAGAGAATTATGACCTTTTCAAACTGAGCAAATAAATATTATTATTTATATACATTTTTAAAAAAACAACAAAAAAAACAAAAAAAAAACAACAACAACGTATACTATTCTTAACCCCATGTCATACTGACATTATTCAGTGACATTGAATAGGACGCCCTGCCGCCTGTGGTTGTAAAATCAAATCCTGTTCGCCATGGAGACGCGAAGTCTTTCTGCAACGGAAAGGTGTACGCAAGGGAAGATAAGCAGGTCACGTGCTCGGCAGCTACCCTCGTATGTAAATGGTGTTTGACAAGCCAAGCTGATAACCATGGCAACGTAGATAAAAAGGAAGGAAACAAAGTGCGAGTATGACAAGACAAATGTCTTCATAGCTTTAGTTACGTCCATGCTTTAATTCTCAAACGGAGGTGATCGGAGACAAACAATAAATATGAAAATTCAGCGTTCTTAACTTTATTTTCTAGCTTTGAATAAATATGCAGAGTCAAGTGCTACAATGTGTCTGATGGGGATCCACAATAATTGTGTTTGAAACTTTATTTTTTAAAAAAGGCACAAAGAAACCCATAGTGCTGATTCTTATATGTGTGAAAGTAATAACAGGCCGAGTGGTGATATACCATGGCTGTGTATTCTTACCCGTGACATATGTTTAGCACTGCTTAAACTAAAAATCACAACACACACAACAAGGTCACAGCACACACAAGGTCGCAACACATCGATGATCTAAACATTACCAAGTCACACACACACACACACACACATACACACACCCACACACACAAAACAAACAAAGAAACATCCAAGGTCCAAGCACACTTCTGTTCACGGTGAGACTTCTGTGATTACACACTAGCGATCAAGTTACAACACACATACAACAATACCACAGCATGATTTCGACCACTGCTCACAAGGCGTCCAATCAAACGAAGAATCGACTCTGACGTATGTGTTAAGCACGTGATGTCATATAGGACACATCATTTTGAACTACAAGTACTCTTCACTGCGCATGCCTCTTCGGCGCAAAGTGCTCTTTCTTGTGCGTTGCTGACATACCTTAAGTATTCTAGGATCTCCTGCAAGGCAATACATTAGCCGGGGCAACTATTTCTTTATGAGTTTGTGGAGTTGGACTGGGTCAAGGTCATTAAGCCATGCATTTAAAAGTGCAAACAGGACAGAAAGGTAAATCTGAAAACTCATTCTAGGTTTGGATAGAGTATCATCCTCCAAGGTTTGATAGATGATCTTTTAATGACATCTCTAGCGATTAACATTAATTTTAATGACATCTAACAATATCATAAAGTTTAAAAATAGTTTTGGAAAAAAATATGCTTAAAAGTACAACAACAACATCATAACAAATATAAACATAAGAAATGAAAAACAAAGTTAATATATACAGTTCTTCCTCTTTAAATAAATTCATTGGTTATGGCCCCATTAAAATTCTTAACACTAAATCCCCAATAGGTGTTGTATATGTCTGCCTGTCTAAGTGTAGTATGTGTCTGCCTGTCTAAGTGTAGTATTATTCTGCCTGTCTAAGTGTAGTATTATTCTGCCTGTCTAAGTGTAGTATGTGTCTGCCTGTCTAAGTGTATTTTGTGTCTGCCTGTCTAAGTGTAGAATGTGTCTGCCTGTCTAAGTGAGGTATGTCTCTGCCTGTCTCAGTGTAGTTTTTGTCTGCCTGTCTAAGTGTAGTATGTGTCTGCCTGTCTAAGTGTAGTATGTGTCTGCCTGTCTAAGTGTAGTATTTGTCTGCCTGCCAATGTGTAGTATGTGTCTGCCTGTCTAAGTGTAGTATGTGTCTGCCTAAGTGTAGTATGTGTCTGCCTGTCTACGTGTTGTATGTGTCTGCCTGTCTAAGTGTAGTATTATTCTGCCTGTCTAAGTGTAGTATTATTCTGCCTGCCTAAGTGTATTTTGTGTCTGTCTGTCTAAGTGTAGTATGTGTCTGTCTGTCTAAGTGTAGTATGTGTCTGTCTGTCTAAGTGTAGTATGTGTCTGCCTGTCTAAGTGTAGTATGTGTCTGCCTGTCTAAGTGTAGTATGTGTCTGCCTAAGTGTTGTATGTGTCTGCCTGTCTAAGTGTAGTATTATTCTGCCTGTCTAAGTGTAGTATTTGTCTGCCTGCCTAAGTGTAGAATGTGTCTGCCTGTCTAAGTGTAGTATGTGTCTGCCTGTCTAAGTGTAGTATGTGTCTGCCTGTCTATGTGTTGTATATGTGTCTGCCTGTCTAAGTGTAGTATGTGTCTGCATGTCTAAGTGTAGTATGTGTCTGCCTGTGTAAGTGCAGCATGCGTCTGCCTGATTGGTATAGTATGTTTCTGCCTGTTTAAGTATAGTTTGTGTTTGCCTGTCTAAGTGTAATATATGTCTGCGTGTCTTAGTGTAGAATAGGTTTGCCTGTCTAAGTGTAGTATGTGTCTGCCTGTCTAAGTGTGGTATGTGTCTACCAGTCTAAGTGTAATATATGCCTGCCTGTCTAAGTGTAATATATGCCAGCCTGTCTAAGTGTAATATATGACTGCCTGTCTAAGTGTAATATATGCCTGCCTGTCTAAGTGTAATATATGCCTGCCTGTCTAAGTGTAATATATGCCTGCCTGTCTAAGTGTAATATATGCCTGCCTGTCTAAGTATATTATATGCCTGCCTAAGTGTAATATATGCCTGCCTGTCTAAGTGTAATATATGTCTGTCTGTCTAAGTGTAATATATGCCTCCTGTCTAAGTGTAATATATGCCTGCCTGTCTAAGTGTAATATATGTCTGTCTGTCTAAGTGTAATATATGTCTGTCTGCCTCTCTATGTGTAGCTGATTAAATCTGGATTCATTTAATTAGCGGTTTTTTTTTTACGGATTCTTATTTTTATATTTGTTGATGCGACTTTCAGGTAAAAAAAAAAATTACTTTTTTTTTGGAGATTGATTTGAACATCTGACTGTCTAGAAAAGGGGTCGACAAACTGTTTTTTTTTTTTTTTTTTGACGGAGCGCAGTAAAGAGGTCTCATCGGGTTGTGGGTGGCCCGATAGATTGCCTACTATGCGCGGGCTGTGGGTGGCCCGATATATTGCCTACTATGCGCGGGCTGTGGGTGGCCCGATAGATTGCCTACTATGCGCGGCTGTGGGTGGCCCGATAGATTGCCTACTATGCGTGATCGTTACATGTCGCAAATAAAACGTGTGAAAAACACTTCTATTGCTGTGTCGATATGCAAGATGAAACAACGAATGGATACACGCCTGACTTAAAGTCAGATTACTTTCATTGAAATGCGATACAAATAGATTATTACATATTACAAGATGGAAGGCATTGGAATTGTACACCACTACAATTATCTGTCATCACACTTGTGAGAACCAAGAAACTGATGCTTTACAAAAAAAAAATAAGGTCATTTAATTAATATTTCTTATAATAACTCGAAAATAAATGTATTCTTTTACGAAATAGGTATAAAAAGAAACTAGTGCACAAATATATACTCTCGTAGAAAACAACCTCAAATCAATAAAATATTATAAATTATACAACACAATACTCAAATTTCGGCTACAAAGTATCAAAAATCAACTATAAAAAATTAAACCCAATTTGAACGACAAAATATTAAAATTATCCACAACAAAATATAGCTGATCAAAGGACAAGAGTTTAAAAAAAAAATATCAGTTTTTAACACCAGAACCAAGGCTCCTCAGAGGGGATATTGTGAATACCCGATTTTAGGCAACCTTGCTTTTATCACTATCCCAATTTATGGACACCAACATTTTGTCACACCGTTTTTGGCACAAACAGCCCCAACTCTAATTGGCGCTTTTAAATCTGTCAAAGTTTAGAGTTGATCTTTACACTACTATGTTAATAAATATAGTAATTTGCAATTGAGCACCCCCACCCCCTTTTCCTATCACCTTCATTTTTTTCTGATAAAAATTCAAACACATTTCCTATGTAAAGTGGTCGCAGGGCTAGTGCCGACCATCCCAGTTAACACATATCTCACCCCACAGAAGCCAGGTCGCTTAATCAGAGCCAAACGCTCAATAAACACTGACTTCACCTCTGACAACTGCATGAGCAGTTACATCCGTAACACTAGTAAATGCTTCACTGTGCCGCGGCGTAACACAGTTCAATACAATCATTCTTCCCACGAACAATAATCGCTCGGAACCAACTGGACAATGCCGCCGTGGACTCGACATCAATCGAGAGTTTCAAGGCTGCCCTGGGTTGGCATCTTCTAGGAGCCGTTAGGACAGCCGCATCGCAACCCGAGCCGTTGCATACATGCCAGTGCATGGATGCAGCAACAACACAAAACTTAACTCCTGCTAACATGAACAGCGTTTGGTGACAGTGCAGCTCTGAATGGACTTAAGCCCGCCCTTCATTCTTTCTTTTTACTTCGGATTTGATCGTGAGGATACACGTCATGGGAAATTCGTTTTCCGATTCCCGCAACTTTGCCATACTGACGAAGGCATTTGATTTGGGATTCAAATCCTTCTGTATATGCTCCATCCCCAAAGCCGCATGAGTGCCTGATAGATTTAATGTGCCCCATTGTCACCCCCGACCCTAGCAGTAAAGTTTTAGGTTATAAGAAAAAAAAAAAAAGAAAAAAGAATTTAAAAAAAAAAAAAAAGAGTTTTTATGTGAGGTCAGGAAAATTTAACAATAAATTCGCGTCGTGTTTAGGACTTGAGGTTTAACGTTGTAGGGTAAGATATAACTTAAAATCAGGGAAGTTTATTTGTGATGCAACCATAACGACAAATAATACGACATATATGTGAACTAGCTGTGATGTAATAAGGACAAATAAATCAATAGATAGGGCAAGTAGAAAAGATGTAATCAATAACAAACAATAGAATAGATATGTGAAGTAGCGGTGATGTAATCAACAACAAACAATGCAACAGGTATGTGAAGTAGCTGTGATGTAATGTGAAGTAGCAGTGATGTAATGTGAAGTAGCAGTGATGTAATGTGAAGTAGCCGTGATGTAGTGTGAAGGTAGCGATTCTCTAGAGTCTGGAATACTAAAGTTCCTCTTCATCATTGGCAAGCACATATACATATTTCAAAATACATAAACATATATAATACATATTATAAATAAGGTTATAATCTATCGCAAACAACTGATTAATTAAGTCATACCTGGGGTGGCAGCGCCCCCAGTTTGGAAACCCCTGCTGTTAGATTAAAAACTTGCGCATCAAGACATTGTTATACAAGCCCATCCCTACGTCATTAGATCTACAATGTACCGCAAGCTTTTGTTTTATTTTTGTGTGTCTCTGACGTCAGTGGAAGTTCCTACGGGTTAAGGTGTACGAGATCAAGGTTTGATAACTGGAAATGTTTTCAAATAAAGTTGTGCCCCCTGCCTCAAGTTGTAAATAAAGTTAAACAAATTTAAAGAAAAGAAAAAAAACAAAAAAAAAACACAAGAAGAATGGACAACCTTTCTTGAAACGTATACAATGAGTATAACATAAAATATACCAGAGAGGGACAGGCAACACAATATGTCGTGTTTGTTTGAAACACAAACACACACCGACACACGCAGACACAGGCCAACATACACATGCACACGCAGACACACGCAAACACACACATGCCCACGCAGACACACGCAAACACACACATACACACGCAGACACAGGCAAACACACACATACACACGCGGACACAGGCAAACACACACATACACACGCAGACACAGGCAAACACACACATACACACGCGGACACAGGCAAACACACACATACACACACATACACACGCAGACACAGGCAAACACACACATACACACGCAGACACAGGCAAACACATACATACACACGCAGACACACGCATACACACGCATACACACTATGCATATACGAATGTTTCTGGAAGAAGTTAACAAAACGTAGCCTTCCACTCACATAGTTATAAAGATTCAGTACTGGATCTAAACAAACAATAAAAATCATTAATTGGGGGAGTTTTTGAAAAAAAATACAACCCAGTAGATTAAAGTGAAGGAAAAACGCCCTCGCACACACGCACACACACACACGCCCTCACATGTGTGCACACATAGACATACGCCTACACACAACTAGGTAAACACTCAGATATAGGCCTACACACACACACACACTCACCAAAGCACTCACACGGACATGTGTCCACTCACGCCCAAGTATAAACACATCTATACTAACGCACACATCCAGATACACACACATAGGCACATATCCAGACACCCACACTCGCCCAGTTACATACACACGGACATGTGCCATCACACACTCAAGTTTACGCACATCTATACTCCCATACACACCCAGATACGTACTCACCTATACGCACACGACAGGTAAGGACGTGCCGTAAATGGTTGAGATCAGAGTCCTTATTAATTAGGTAAAATTAGCACCAACGATTAGAGCTTTGCACGATGCTAACTAGCTTCCCAAACTTTTGCAGATCTCATTTTTAGAACATTTCTTCTGAGTCTGCTGAGGATATCGTCGGTCCTTGTTAGCATTTGATGCTTTATATTTTAGATGAGGAATCGGTACCAATGAGACCTTACGACTTGCCGCATACCCCCAAGCACATATTCTCTGATATGGGGCTGCTCAGAGCTGTACTTAGGGGCAATATCTCGCGACACAACAACCTGTGCTCGCAGGAAACCAGTGCGCTGCGGCACACCGGTTGCGGAGCTCTGAATTTAAACTCACCAACATTTTGTGCAGTTTCAGACATATTTTGGCTTTCATCTTCATTCTGCAATGCCGTACTACTTGCAAGTGTCAAAAATATGTCACTATATGATTTAGGATTTTTAAATTTAAAAAAAAAAAATAACACTGATGCCATGAATAGACATGGCGTTGTTGAGACGTTGCTCGGCACTTAGTTAGTATGGCCTTGACATTTGTAGAGCCTTTTTACCGCCGTTTCAGCTGAACCAAGATCTGGTTTCCGATTCGAATCGTTCTTTGGACTTGTAACTTTCAAATTCAGTCGGTTGAAATCTGACCTCTTGAAAAAATGTATTCTTTTTTTTTTTTTTTAAATTCTCAATTCAGCGACACTTGTTTGCCCAAGTTCCATCGGATCCGACTGAAGTGTTCCTAGTTCAATAGCGTTGGTCATTCCTAGGACCGGAAAACGTCACATCGCATTACGTAATGTTACTATTTTTAGACGATGTTTTCGTAAAACAGAGCTTCTAACAATGCATGCCGGAATATATATCTATAGCAGTGACAGTTTGTTGTGTAAAATATTTCGTAAAATACAGTTGTAAACACGTTTTCGTCTAGGTTATGGTTTACATTAACGGGGAGGTACCACAACAGCTGTTGGAAGATTGGCCGAACGGAATACCAGGATGTTTCATTAATATCTTAATTCAGTGGTTCTCAACCTTTCTAGTGCCGCGACCCTTTAACACAGTTTCTCGTGTCGTGGCGACCCCCAGCCAGACAATTATTTTCGTTGCTACTTCATCGCTGTAAGGATATGTGTTTTCAGATGGTCTTAGGCGAACCCTGGAAAAGGGTCCCTGGGGGTCGCGGCCCACAGGTTGAGAACCGCTGTCTTAATTGGATTTGCCCGAATGTACACCCGGATGTTCTATTAATAGATTTCGGGAATAACATGACATAAACCTATAGGGTAGTGGTTCTCAAACTTTCTAATGCCACGACCCTTTAATACAGTTCCTCGTGTTGGTGGCACCCCAACCAATAAATTATTTTAGTTTCTTTTTAATTTATATGTGTTTTATGATGGTCTTAGGTGACCACTGTGTAAGGGTCTTTCGACCACCAAAGGGTCCGAGGACCAAAGGTTCAGAACCGCTGCTATAACGGAAGCTATTTTTAAAAAAAAATGGTTGCTTTGATTAAGCTTCGTCATAAAGTGTCATCCATCAACCGGCGTTCTAAGTGGACAGTGTGATGATTCAGTAGACAAGTAGCTAATCAAATCGACAGATAGAAAATCCAGTGGATCGGTCCAGCGGACGGACAGATGATCCATAAATTTACAGGTGCCACCAGCATTCCACAGCTATCAATGCCCCCCCCCCAACCCACCAACCCACCCGCCACCTCTTATCAGAACCCGACAATGCTCACTCCCGTCTATAAATAGAGTGACATGTCTGCGTGGGTCGTCGATAAAGCACGTTATCAACATTAGTGTCATCACCTGCGCACTTCAACTCACAATCTTTGTCAAGTTTGCTGGCTGACTTCTCAAAAACTTAGGGTGGAAAGTTAAATAGGATATTTGGGGGTTCCACTTAATCAGTTATACTGTCTTTGAAAACCAGAAATTCCTCCATACAAAAAAATCTCCGGAGAAGTGAACAAATGTGTTGTGATTATTAGACTAGCTAATTTACTATTCCACTGAGATGGATAATGTTACAGAGACTCTTTTCTAGCTGTGTGGAGATACATTTTAGTATAAGATACGTTGAAAGCTGAAAATACAGTTAAGCCTCTCAAAACCGAACACTGAAATAACGCTGTCCCTTGTAATATGGGACCCCCACCCCCACCCCCTCCTTAGGCAAGGAGAGATTTTTTATTAACGAAAAGCCCTTGAAATAGCAGAAATCCTGTGTCTCTGTAGAAAGAAATCCCGTTTTTCCCTGTGAAAAGCACATTCTATGACGCGCTGGCTTCAAAGTACCTCATGAACTTGGCGCCCAAAAGATGTTGTACCAAGCTAACCAGTCCGCCACCACTCCGGGGGTTTTCAAAGTCACGATTACACCGCATTGTGTCAGCGGGTTGTCAGAAAGATTTAATTCGAGACATTGGCGTAGACTATGGGGTGCGTAAGGTGCGGCTTTTTCTTCTTTACACGTAGTTAGAGAGACGGCATTTTCAGCCAAGTGCAGAGTTTTATTGTTGTTGTTTTTTGCTGTGGAAGGGGGCGGCAAAATGATCTATATTTGGATGCTCATAGTCAACTTTTCCTGTCAAATACTGAGCACATACATGTAGAGGATTTGTCCACCTCTGAAAAATGTCATGTAGCTCTCAATGAACTGATGACTTGTCAAACACTAAACACATACATGTAGATGTCAATGAACTGATGACTTGTCAAACACTAAACACATACATGTAGATGTCGATAAACCACGTGAAGAATGAATCGTGGAGGACGACATCAAATCTCACCTGGTTACATCATTGCTCTGCGGTTGCTATACAGGTGTGTACATGTCTGAACATGTTTGTTGCTGTTGTTATTTCTGCTTATTTTCAATGTGCCGTAGACTCCTTCTTTCAAAATATTTTACATAATCATTGTCCTGGCCGAACCCGTGAATAGCACAACGTTTGGATAATCACCGAGTGTTTATGTCTTTTTCACAGGTTTCAAAGCTTAGAATCCAACAAAGCAAGGATTTTTTCTTCTTCATCTGTAAGCCTTCTGCCACGAACAGAACATAACAGAAGAAGAAGAAAAAATTAACGTTGCTTGATTTTAAACACAACATACACACTGTGGGTCGCGGGGCTGGTTCGTCTACATTTATCTTACCTAACCCCTTGCAATCACGGTAACAACCGTAGAACTCAAGACCCCTGTTTACTGAATCAGAAGCGGAACCGACTAAGTTTTGAAGGACGTTTTCATCGTCTTCTGAAAATGAAAAGCTCAATATCTATGGGGTTTTTTCTAAACCCATAAACAAAAAAACATGGGCGAATTTCTTTAATGAGACACAGCTGATTTAAGAATCTCTTTCTTTCATTTTCCAGGTGTGTTGCTCAACGTCATCAGGGAGAACGAGGCTCTCAATGACAGGCTGAGAAGCAAAGTGAAGTATCTGAAAATACAGCTGAGAGATGTCAGGGAGGAGAGCAGACGGACAGAGCTTGACCTGCTGCAGGAACTGGACATGTTACATGATAAAAACAGTGTTATGAGGTGGGTCATAATGTTACATGACAAAAACAGTGTTATGGCTTGGGACATAATTTTACATGACAAAAACAGTGTTATGGCTTGGGGCATAATTTTACATGACAAAAACAGTGTTATGGCTTGGGGCATAATTTTACAAGACAAAAACAGTGTTATGGCTTGGGGCATAATTTTACATGACAAAAACAGTGTTATGGCTTGGGGCATAATTTTACATGACTACAACAGTGTCATGGCTTGGGGCATAATTTTACATGACAAAAACAGTGTCATGGCTTGGGGCATACTTTTACATGACAAAAAATCAGTGTCTTGATGTGGTTTGTTCGTTATACTAGCTGACACACATGTGCTTTCATTGAGCTGATCTTTGGAAGTATAATGCAGTGCTTCTGATATGTTTTGCAGGAACGTACCCTCTTTTCATTTTAAAACATTTCTCGCGTACTTATCTTGATTACAAAACATCTTGACCACTTCACCCCCTTCCCCAATTTAGTTTACTTTCATGGAAAAACAGCAAGAAAGCATTTCTAGAAACATTAGTTACCTACCCAAACAAAAAGATCTTTTTATTGCAAATAAAACATTGAAAGTGATGTTTTAAAAAGCGAATTAGGGGAGGAGAATTAATAACACAAAAAAAACAACAACAAAACAACAAAAAAAAAAACAGCAAAAACAAAAATGGAACTGTAATTATAATACTTTAATTAATTTCAATATTTGACATCTTGAAACTAAATTAATTTCAAAACCATATAATGTTATCCACCTGTTTGTGTCAATGTATTAACACTTGACATTCTGCAATTGTTCTGTTACATTTACTTTCCAATTAATAATACCGCTACATGAATCGTGATGTCGCTCGCTCATTCTTTATCCATCAAAGTTCAATTGATATGACAAAACCTTCTCCAACCAAATAGCTGGTGGTCTGGAGTTGAATCCCCTCCAAAGCCAACTTCCCGAGCACCCCGGGTGGATGGGACTCGTTAGCCTTGGACGGCAACCGATCTAAGAGAAGGCAAATACTGAATTTAAACCAGGAGACAGAATGATCAACACATTGATCGTGGGCCCCTCATACATAAGGAGATAAGAAGAAGATGTCTTCGATCAATGCAGATCAAAGATTGTGCTCCTCTGAGGCACTTTCTTCCAGTTTTTGGCTAAAAAGAGAAGCTACTAGCCGTTTTATCTACTTCGATGTCCTTCTTATTTCACGAAGGTTACGACCCAATTTTTAAAATTGTTTTTCTGTTTGTTGTTGTCGTCTCCATAGCAATCTCCTTGACATTATCAACGAGCGAGCCGAAGCTGCTGAAGAGGAGCTCGAGAGGCGTGTCCAAGAGGACACCACACACTCCCCTGCTCGCAGCGCCAGCAACGTGAGCCAAGTGTCCGCCCTGAGCGACACCAGCATGGGGAGTGACGAGGTGTTCCTCAACGCCCACGCCAACAAGGAGGGCGTCATCACGCGAGACTGGGAGGTAAGGGCCTGTGTGCTGGAATACACGGAGTTCAGAGAGGTTATTATTGGCATTGCTTTTAGATGTGCTGTGGTCATTTTTTGTCTGATTGTGATGCTGTGGTCCTTGTGTGAGACTGTGCTTCCGTGGTCCTTGTGTGAATCCGTGCTGCTGTGGTCCTTGTGTGAGACCTTGCTTTGATAATTGTAAGAGATTGTGGTGCCGTATTCCTTGTTTGAGATTGTGGTGCTGTTGTCCATTATGGCGACTTAGCTTCGCCTGATGCATACGGCTTTAAGAATAGCGATCGACTAAAGCTCGGACTGTCTTAAACATCCCATAATGCTTAGCTGAAAGCTCATAAATGTTTGCATCCAATCAGAGTCAATCCAATCGGAGTCCTTTCATTCGGAGTCTATCCAATCGGAGTCAATCCAATCAGAGCCCTTTCAATCGGAGTAAATACAATCACAGTCCTTCAATCGGAGTCGGTTCAATCAGAGTCCATCCAATCAGTCTTTCCAGTCAGATTCATTCCAATCAGAGTCCTTCCAATCGGAGTCCATCCAATGAGAGTCCGTCCAATCAGAGTCCCAATAGACGACGCAATGCTACAAGAAAGTAATAAGAATAACATGATATGTTTCAGACCGAATAACAAAACAAGAAAAGAAAACAAACTCTCCGGCGAAAAGTCTTCCTCCGCAAGACTTAGACAAAAATTAAACCAGACTAAGAGAGAACGTAGCATGAAAGAAAGAACACAATCTCGTTGAAAACTTGCATTTAGTCCTTTTAGCTTTCTTTTCCTCCCCATGGTTTGATTGGTATGGCCAGAAAAAATCAACACACCCCATGTTGGAGATCTACCAGAATTTTATCATACCTCCCGTTAACGTATAACGGCAATCAGAATTTCAGCATTGTCTCTTACTAATTCTGAGCAAACAAACTTAAGCTCATCATACAAATGGTGGAATACCGAGAATTAGTACGAAACCAATTTCTACTAAACCAATTTGTACTAAACCAACAAGAGTTAGTTCGAATGGAACTTTGTTTTAAAAAAAAATTCTTAGAAAATCTCCCTTTTATTTCAAATTTAAAAAAAAAAAATAAGAAGGTGCGCGTGACAAATGAGAAAATTCCGTTGTACTAGATACATCACATAGGGAAATGGTGCCGTTAGGCCGTCGAGCGTGAGCTCTTAATGCAGCCCTTGCACACCTCCACGTGGGCTAGATGTCGGGTTTCCCCGCCGCCAAACCTTGCAGTGGCACGCCGAGAGCCTTCCACCCTCTGGTCTGGGGGAGGCCCGGTCGACCGAAAACGCTGCGTTGAAAGCGTTCGCAGCCGACTCTCCCAGAAGGTTTGGGCGGGTTTGCTTCCACACTGGGGCAGATGGTGGAGCATTACTCCCCCCACAACCGCCCAGGGAGTCTTTCGGTCGGGACGAAAGCTGGGAAGAAACGGTCGCCCTGGAGCAGCTTTCTCACGGCTGCATAACTAAAATCATCTGCATGGTTTTTACCGCCACCCAAGCCCCATATCCATTAACGGTAACATGTAATCATGTTATGGCGTTACTACTCCCGTTGCGTTGGGAGTCATGCGGTCGGCCGTTGGTTTTGGCTTCGGGTGGACAAGTCTCCCCACTACTAGTCCGCCACGCCACGAAGAGGCGAACCCCATGTGGACGCCCCCTTGTTTTCTCGGAGACGGTCACGCTCGCGCAGGACGGCTGTTCTATTTTGTTCCCTGCACATTTTTTTCGTCCCGTTAGTTGTAGATTACTTTCCGGATACGTTCTAGGGTTGGTTTCTAATGACAAGATGAACTTATTTGTTCTGGTTGTCATGGTGGTACACTGGTGTCCGGCTTGGTGCGCTGGTTATTGGCGCGGTGTACCGTTGATTGGCGTGGTGAACTTGTTGCTGGCCCGGTGCACTGGTTGTTGGCCTGGTGCACTGGTTGTTGTAGGCTTTCCTGATTTTCCTAACTGTGCGCTTTCTTTGGTTGGTAATGTTGGCACCGCTTTTATTGCTTCTGCTAAACTGTGACAGCTCTTCACCTTTGTTTCCCTTTCTCAAATTGATATGGAGACACAACCTTGGGGTAAATCATTTCCACTTGAATATGCCCCTGTTATGGCCAAGCAAAAGCTCCGCACGAGGTGAAGCATGACCGCGGGCGCCACTCTTCCCAAAATGCGTACGATGCTACACATATTGATACGCAGGGAGACGATTTTGGTGCTGTCTTTGAAGAGGGGCCCTGGGGCAGATGCCTTGTAATCCACCCCTCGAACAGCCCTGGTTATATAGCTAGTCCTTTTAAATCAGTCATTAAAGTGGCGTTTGGCCTATATACATAAAAGGGGGGGGGGGGGGGGGGGGGGGGGGGGGGAGGGGCAATTTCGTAAACGTGCCTAATTGCCCCCCCCCCCACTTTGTGAATGAAATTAGCTACGCCCTTCCTACGTTGCTAAAAGTCCTCCGCGTCCTTAAATAGTCCGTGTTTAGATCAATGTTTATTAACGGCGCATTTATTTCTGCACACGACTGCTGCGTGTGGCAACTTCTAAATGCATCGGGCTGATAGCGAAGATACTACGACTCTCTGAAAACCAACTGGCGTTGTTGTTGTTGGTTTTTTTTTTTGAGGTGGCGCCCTCTGCTTTGGTCGGAACTATTTTATTGAACGTAATGTTTCATCTGAAATGCGACATTCCGTTTGTGTTTGAGTTCATTGAGAGACCGGCGGGTGGTTCACGCAAGCTAAGCTAAATATTTATCGAAGAACAAATGGCTTAACCTCCTCCCCTGTTTGACATGCTCAATACTTGGGTCCGAATGGTGCACTCAGAAGGAATGCGCGCGGGAGTGGAAAAAAAAAACGTGCGCACCACTGATAAACAAGCGTTGTGTGTAATGTAAGGTAAGCTTAGTGTAAGCGATGATAAGAAAGGTGTTAGGTAAGCTAAGCCGGGCGGAATGGGCAATATGATATACGCAACAGGATTCACTTTCTAATGCCGTATAGTCGCCGTAGGACAGCATATATCAACTATTGGTGGTCATATATCAACTGTTTGTCGGCATTTATATTATATTATTCAGTGTTAGAAGGAATTTATTCTTTACTAGGTGGGATATATGCACCATTAGAAGGTATATATGCATAGAAGGAATATATTCACTATTAGTCGGCATTTATTCTCTAATAGACCTCATATATTCACTTTAAGACGCAAAATATTTAATATTAGATGGCATATTTTTTGCTGCCCGTATGTGTGGTGTTAAAATTTTGTTGTATGTGTGGTTTTATAATTTTGTTATATGTTAACTTGTTGTGCGTTAGATATTTTTGTTGTGTGTTGGAGTTTTTTGGTGTGTTAGAATTTTTGTTG
Source organism: Lymnaea stagnalis (assembly GCA_964033795.1). Lineage (NCBI taxonomy): Eukaryota > Metazoa > Mollusca > Gastropoda > Lymnaeidae > Lymnaea > Lymnaea stagnalis. The sequence goes on along the minus strand of CAXITT010000256.1, from coordinate 612,587 downwards.
TATTTCAGAGTGTTAGACCTTTGTTGAGTTTAGACTTTTTTTGTATATTAGACTTTTGTTGCAAGTTAGACTTTTGTAGGATGTTACACTTTTGTTCTGTGTTAGACTAGCTGACTGTTAGACTTTTGTTGTGTTAGACTATTTTTAAAGTGTTACTTATTTTGTTGTCTAGAGTTGACACTATTTAGTGCATCCTTTGAGGCCCAAATATTGCTACACTATTAATGTCCTTCTAATGACTCATGGCGCTCTGGGCATTGAATATTACTAGGGCAAAATATTATATTTGAGATTATCGTGGTTAACTTATTTATCTTAATGTTACTATATATTAACCACATAACAGAGTGCCTATTACACAGTTTGGATGATTTTATAAGAAAACAAGATTTATATTTTTTAATGTAATTTAATTATTTTTTTTTATAACGTAATGTCCAATTTTAAAAACTACAAAAGAGCTAAAGAACAAACGAACCCATAAAGAACTTAAAAAATAAGAAATTTGCCTTAGCTTTCATAAAAAATATTTATCAGACACTTCTTGATTTAATGTGGGATATATATTTATTTATTCAATTTAACTTTAAAAAATATATATTCTTGTTGCATTTCTTAGGTGTTAGACTATAGCAGTTTAAACATGTATTACGAGTGATAAAAAATCATTTTAACTAGTGTTATCTGTAAATTGAAGAAAATTCAAAGTGTGATGGATTAAAATATGTCAACTGCAATACCTTTGTAGCACATCTCAGCTCTTTAGAAAGCATCTAATAAAAGAAAGAAAAAAAATTCAAATATTTCGGTTAAAGATGTTCAGACGGTTAACAATTTAATATCGCAAAGTATAGACCTAAAGTCTATCGACAGGAAATATATGTATTTACTGGTGTAGCCGTAAATGAGGGAGTAGGACAAGGAGCAGGACAAGGGGGTAGAAGAAGCTTGTAGGGCAAGTCAGTACGGGGGTAGGACAAGGAGTAGGAGTCAGTGGACCCTGCCAATCTGAATTTTTAAAAAATAACTATGATTTTTATTTTTATGTGGTCAAGAATTTTTGTGTGTGTTTGGATACTCCGTTCATTCGTTCTAACACGTTGTTCTCTTCCCGACCCCTGCCCACGACCCCCAAAACCACTTCCTGCCCCCCACCTCCTTTCGTCTCCAGGGAAAGCTCAAAGTACGCATCGAGTCTCTGGAGAGGCTGCTGGCGGAGGAGAGACAGAAAGTAAGCATGGCGGAAAAGAAGCTCATGCTGGCCGGCATAGACACCACGGCCCCGTCTGTGTCAGATGACGTCAAGCTGAGGATGAGAGAGAAGGAGCTGCTGCAGGAGGAGGTAAGCAGCTGCTTCTTTATTGCATGTCCCGAGTGAAAGCAAATTATTCTTTTGTGTGCGTGTGTGTAGCTGTTGTCATTGATTGGTGACTGTGTTTAGCACCTTCACTGCGACTTTTTCCACGGTTAACTGCTTTCACGATGACCTAATTTCAATAAGACCTACTTTCACGGCTTCCTACTTTCACGATGACCTATTTCAATAAGACCTACTTTCACGGCTTCCTACTTTCACGATGACCTAATTTCAATAAGACCTACTTTCACGGCTTCCTACTTTCACGATGACCTACTTTCATGATGACCTACTTTCCAGACTTCCTACTTTCACGATGATATACTCTCGCGATGCACTACCCTTGTGGTAGCCTATTTTCCTTGTGGCTTAATTCATGCTGGGCTTATTTTACTAATTTCTGCCAAAATACAAAAACATTTCCGTCCTAGCGAGCAATATTTTTGATAACATACTTGAACCCATAAAACATTTGTCTTTTGAACACAGTTGTTAGCATCAACAACGCCACGTGTAAACACAAACACCATTAAAATTCAGGTGTTAATTTTTTTTGGGTAGGTCACGTGATAGTGACGTCACTACGGTTTAGGTAAGACAAGGAAGTCTCCAGGCACCGATTGGCCCAAGCTCTCTAGGATAAAAAACAAAAAAACACCAATACACCGAAAAACGCCTAGATCAGCATGTATGATCCAGCTACCATGACCTGCAGTCTTATGTCAACATACAATGTCTCGAAAAGTCTATAGTCTATAGAATAGTGTGATTGTTTTTTCAAAATTATGTATCAACCCCATTATAAACCCCCCCCCCCCCCCTTTTTTTTTTTACTAACCAGCATGCTTGTAACTGTTTTTCCGCCCGCTGCTACAAGAACTACTTACAAACACATTTCTTACACACACTGCTTATAAACACATTTCTTACACACTACTTACAAACACATTTCTTACACACACTGCTTATAAACACATTTCTTACACACACTGCTTATAAACACATTTCTTACACACTACTTACAAACACATTTGTTACACATACTACTTACAAAGACATTTCTTACACACTACTTACAAACACATTTCTCACTCGCACTACTTACAAACACATATCTCACTCGCACTACTTACAAACACATATGTCACACACACTACTTGCAAACACATTTCTTACTCACACTACTTTCAAAAACATTTCTCACACACACTACTTACAAACACATTTCTTACACACTACTTACAAACACATTTCTCACTCGCACTACTTACAAACACATTTCTAACACACTACTTACAAACACATTTCTCACTCGCACTACTTACAAACACATATCTCACACGCGATACTTACAAACGCATTTCTTACTCGCACTACTTACAAACACACGTACACACCGTACTCACTATAGCGTAATGTCCATTCCATCGTAATGTAAGTAGTAAAGAAACAGCTCACCATACAACACCTCGTCTGTCATCATTTGTTCCATTCTTTTCATGAAGTGTCTCCCTTCTTTGTTTATTGTGGACCAAACACACGCACAGAGTGCCGTAGGCTCAAGGTGAAGGTCACAGGAGTAATCCATTAGGTTATTTATATAGCTCTGCGTTCGTCTGTGTCTATCTGACGCTATTTCTGATCCACATCTGCCAGCCACACTACTCATAATTCCGCTCTTAGGGTTCTCGTGAGAGATAGATACTAATATGCATGTCAGATTTCCCAAGTCAATGAATCCTGTCAGGATATATGGGTAAGTGTACGACATGTGAGGCTTTCACATGCGACATCTGTGGAGGATTTCACATGCGATACCTGTGGGGGTTTCACATGCGATACCTGTGGGGTTTTCACATGAGATGCCTGTGGGGGATTTCCGATGCGATACCTGTGGGGTTTTCACATGCGTTCCCAGGTAGATTTTCACATGCGATACCTGTGGGGTTTTCACATGCGATACCTGTGGGGGTTTCACATGCGATACATGTGGGGTTTTCACATGCGATACCTGTGGAGCTTTCACATGCGATACATGTGGGGTTTTCACATGCGATACCTGTGGAGCTTTCACATGCGATACATGTGGGGTTTTCACATGCGATACATGTGGGATTTCACATGCAATACATGTGGGGTTTTTCACTTGTGATGCCAGTGTGGTTTTTCACTTGCGATGCCTGTGGGGTTTTTCACTTGTGATGCCAGTGGGGTTTTTCACTTGCAATGCCAGTGGGGTTTTTCACTTGCGATACCTGTGGGGTTTTCACATGCGATACATGTGGAGATTTCATAAGCGATACATCTGGGGTTTTCACATGCGATACATGTGGAGATTTCATAAGCGATACATCTGGGGTTTTCACATGCGATACATGTGGAGATTTCATAAGCGATACATCTGGGGTTTTCACATGCGATACATGTGGAGATTTCATAAGCGATACATCTGGGGTTTTCACATGCGATACATGTGGAGATTTCATAAGCGATACATCTGGGGTTTTCACATGCGATACATGTGGAGATTTCATAAGCGATACATCTGGGGTTTTCACATGCGATACATGTGGAGATTTCATAAGCGATACATCTGGGGTTTTCACATGCGATACATGTGGAGATTTCATATGCGAACCTCTGGGGTTTTCTCACGAGGGACGTGTTGTTTTTTTTTTTATAAGTGGGACCGGTCGGGTTTTTCATATGTGGTACCTTTGGCGTTTCTCTTGCGGTACCTGTAGTGGGTTTCACATACAGTTGAAGAACTAACCCATAAGATTTATGGCCTGCCTTCCGAAATGATTGAAATGCAGCGGCGTAGCTAGTTTTAGTGTCGCCTGGGGGGCAGGACAAGATTCCCCCACCCCCGTCCCCTACGAAAAAAACTATACAGTTGGCCAAAAACATGAGCCTCTATAATATACATTATACTCTATTTTAATTTTTTTTTGATGTCTTAAAAATGTTAAGGTCACTGGCTTCTACAGCCCTCCTTAAGAAGTATACCGTCTTTAACCAAATAAAAGATTATCCTTGGGTTGGCCACGCCGCTGTTCATGAAACACGTATTTGGTGTGCTGGTCTTACAATCATGATAACATGTTACATGCCTACGTGGCCTTGGCAATGGCGAAATGTCAAATGTTCAACCACAGCTCCAGCTGATATGTCAGCGATGCAGTTTGACTTTTATGACGGTAAAAGAAGGAAAAAAAAATGATATAAGCGAGAATAAGGGGCGAGACATGGGCCTTATTCAGAGTTGGGTCTGGTGGTAAATAGCAGAGGTGGATCCGGGGGTTAATGGCAGAGGTGGGTCCATGGTAAATGGCAGAGGTTGGTTCTGGGTAAATGGCAGAGGTGTGTCCTGTGTAAATGGCAGAGGTGTTTCCTGTGTAAATGGCAGAGGTTGGTCCGGTGTAAGTGGCAGAGGTGGGTTCTGGGTAAATGGCAGAGGTGTTTCCTGTGTAAATGGCAGAGGTGGGTCCGGTGTAAGTGGCAGAGGTGGGTTCTGGGTAAATGGCAGAGGTGTGTCCTGTGTAAATGGTAGAGGTGTTTCCTGGGTAAATGGCAGAGGTGGGTCCAGTGTAAGTGGTAGAGGTGAGTCCGTGTTAAATGGCCCAGGTGGCTAGTAGAAGAGAGAACTTCGGTTTTATGGAAGATGACCGTGGGTGGATCAACCAAACAAGTGTCTGACATAAAGACACTCTATAGGAAGTCTATGCAATGTGTTCAAAGTATTATGAATCTTACACTTTGACTGTAATCGCCAGGCATTCTATTGAATAAGAGCAATGGCATACAAAGAATATACAACAACCGACGAACGGGTGACATGGAAAATAAACAAGTATGAAATTGTAAAATACAAAATAGCTTTTAGAAGTTTATTTATTTTTTTTTTCATTGCAGCAGTCTGAACTTGAATGACATTTCAAATGACATTTTGAATGATATTTTGAATGACATTTTGAAAGACCTTTGGAATGTCATTTTGAAAGACATTTTAAGTGACATTTTGAATGACATAGTACATTTATTGAGATATTTTTATCACAAAATTATATTCTATTTTGACATTTGATGTAACATATGTACGTAACGATTCCTTGTCCATTAGACTGTTAATGCTGCAGCTGATACGAGAGAGATTCGTTTGTCCATCGGAATGTCTTCTAACATCAATAAAGACTTACTCACCGGAAGCGAGATCTGATATAAATCTGTTTGAATAAAATAACTGGAAGAATTGTCTTGAAATAGCTGGAAAAATTGCCCTGAAAACGCTGGAAGAAATGCCCTGAATTAGCTGGAAAAAGTGGCCTTACAAAGCTGAAAGAAATGCCTTGAAATAGCTGGAAGAATTGCCTTGAACTAGCTGGAAGAATTGCCTTGAACCAGCTGGAAGATTTGCCTTGAATTAGCTAGAAGAATTGGCTTGAAAAAGCTGTAAGAAATGCCTTGAAAAGCTGGAATGAATTGCCTTGAATTAGCTGGAAGAATTCAGAGCCGTTCGTAGGAGTTTGGGGTCCCTAACCATGGAGCGTAGGTTGGGGGCCCCGGAAGGGGTGACCGGGGGTGGAGCTCCCTCGAGCTGATGAGAAAACACCACCCACCACTGCGGCACCTCCATTCTGCCTTCATCAATGTTTCCTCTTTCCCATTCCCACGGCCAAGCCCCCGATTTCCTGTCTGCCATACCCAAAACTTCCCCCTGCTGCTTCCCTTCCCCTGCCTCCGAATTCAACTAAGAATGATAAATTTGAGGATGATGTTGGTAACGTGAGTGAGATAGACGGCTGCAGTGCCAGTTTAAAAAAAAACCGGGGAAATCGAGGGCACCTCACGGGGCCCCCTCACGTTCGGGGCACAACGCAGATGCGTAGTCAGCGTATGCCTAAGAACTGGCCTGTAGAATTGCCTTGAACTAGCTGGGAAAATTGCCTTGAAAAAGCTGGAAGAAATGCCTTGAAATAGCTGGAGGAATTGACTTGAAATAGTTGGAGGAATTGCCTTGAACTTGATAGAAGAATTGCTTTGAATTAGCTCAAAGAATTGCTTTGAATTAGCTGGAATAATTACCTTGAAAAAGCTGGAAGAAATGCCTTGAAATAGCTGGAGAAATGGACTTGAAGTAGCTGGAAATATTGATTTAAATTAGCAGAAATAATTGCCTTGAATTAGTTGGAAGAATTGCCTTGAACTAGATGGAAGGATTGCCTTAAAATAGCTGGATTAATTGCCTTGAACTAACTGGAAGATTTCCCTTTAAATAGCTGGAATAATTTCCTTGAACTAGCTGGAAGTATGGCTTTGAATTAGCAGAAATAATTGCCTTGAACTAGATGGAAGTTTGCCTTGAACTAGCTGGAAGATTTGCCTTAAAATAGCTGAAATAATTGCCTTATACAAGCTGGGAGAATCGCCTTGAACTAGCTGGAAGATTTGCCTTAAAATAGCTGGAATAATTGCCTTAAACAAGCTGGAAGATTTTACTTAAAATAGCTCGAAAAATTGCCTTAAACTAGATGGCAGAATCGCCTTGAACCAGCTGCAAGATTTGCCTTGAACTAGCTGGAAGATTTGCCTTAAAATAGCTGGAAGAATTTCCGTGAACAAGCTGGAAGATTTGTCTTAAAATAGCTGGAAGAATAGCACTGAACTAGCTGGAAGTATCTCCTTGCAATGGCAGACATAAGTTTTTAGAACTAGCTAAAAGACGTTAACAGAAGAAGCTAGAAGAAGTGCATAGAACTGACGAAAAGAAGTGCAAAGAACTAGATGTAAGAAATGCATAGAAGTAACTAAAAGAAGTGCAAAGAACTAGATGTAAGAAATGCATAGAAGTAACTAAAAGAAGTGCATAGAAATAACTAAATGCAGTGAAAAGAACTAGCGAGAAAAAGTTCCTAGAACTATCTAAAAAATGCATAAACTAGATTGAAAAAGTGCATAGAACTAACTCAAAGAAGTGCTTAGAACTAACTAAAAGAAGTGCACAGACATATCTAGAAGAAGTGCATATAACTATCTAAAAGAAGTGGATAGAAATAACTTTAAAAAGTGCACAGACCTAACTAGAAGAAGTGCATAGAACTAGCTAAAAGAAATGCATAGATCTAACTAAAAGAAGTACATAGAACTAACTTAAAAAAAGTGCATATAACAAGCTAGAAGTGATGCCTAGAACTGTTTAAGCCGAGATGCCCAGATCTATTTAAAGGATGTTTCTAGAAATATTAAGGACACAAAAAAAAAGTAAATACGCGGAGTTGATTGGATCTGCACTCATTTCTTTTCAGTTTTATCTCTCACTGAAAGGAAAAATCTAAGGTGGAGGGGTGGGGGTGGCTTGGGTGGGGGGGGGCGGAGGGCTGCCACGTGTTTCTTGTCAATACGGTTGTAATAATCAGGCGCCCCCAAAACACTCTGCATATGATATGATCCAAAGAACAGAGCTGGTAAAATATAGAAAGTTGATTGGATCTGCACTCATTTCTTTTCAGTTTTATCTCTCACTGAAAGGAAAAATCTAAGGTGGAGGGGTGGGGGTGGCTTGGGTGGGGGGGGGGCGGAGGGCTGCCACGTGTTTCTTGTCAATACGTTTGTAATAATCAGGCGCCCCCAAAAAACTCTGCATATGATATGATCCAAAGAACAGAGCTCGTAAAATATAGAAAGTTAAAGAGAACATCTTCAGTTGCTTGGCGAAATGAGTTCGGAAGACGCAGTAAAAAAGTTTAAGCCCAGGTCAACAAGTGGTGCGAGATTCCCGGTGAGATGCGCGCCTGCTTTGCCACTTTGATCCCGTTAAGATCTCGTTCACGTGAAGTCACGTGGTCACGGTGTCGTTTTGAGAGATCCATGTGCTGGCTCAGAAAGTGGTGAACTCAGTCAGACAGAGTTGAGGAGGTGGGAGGGGGTGGTTAGACAGGGTAGAGGAGGTGAGAGGGGGGTGATCAGATAGGGTAAGGGAGGTGGGAGTGGGCCAAGGTTGAAGTGGCCACTGCTGACACTATTTAGAGGTTTAGTGGAGGGGGGAATATTTGTTGAATCATTCTGGCCTCGTGACAAGGGCCACATATTGGTTTAGTGAGGTAGGGCCCATAGTAAGACCCCCCCCCCATCCTCACTAACATAGCAATGTATTAATTTTCGAAAATCATTTTTTTTAAAAAATTATCGAAAAGTAATTTTTAACAAAAATAATTGTTAGGCTATACGCGCCTGGGATTTGTGTATTTTTTCGAAATTTTTATACGTTCAGATTATATAGAAATTTTTGAAAGCATTTCATTTTTTATATATGGGACATCGCAGGTTTGGTGCAGGGACATCGTTGGTTTGGCGCAGGGCCATCGTTCGTTTGGTGCAGGGCCATCGCTCGTTTCGTGCAGGACCATCGTTGGTTTGGTGCGGGGGCCATCGTTGGTTTGGTGCAGGGCTATCGTTGGTTTGGTGAAGGGCCATCGCTCGTTTGGTGCAGGGCCATCGCTCGTTTGGTGCAGGGCCATCGCTCGTTTCGTGCAGGACCATCGTTGGTCTGGTGCGGGGGCCATCGTTGGTTTGGTGCAGGGCTATCGTTGGTTTGGTGAAGGGCCATCGCTCGTTTGGTGCAGGGCCATCGCTCGTTTGGTGCAGGATCATCGCTTGTTTGGTGCAGGGCCATCGTTGGTTTGGTGCACGACCATCGTTGGTTTGGTGCAGGGCCATCGCTGGTTGGTGCAGGGCCATCGCTGGTTGGTGCAGGGCCATCGCTGGTTGGTGCAGGGCCATCGCCTGACGTTTGGTTGACACTTGCCGTCATTTGGTTGTGTGCGAGATGAAAGAAAAATTCATAATTCTGTTTCCTCATTGGAACAATGACTTCTCTGACGTTTTGAAACAATGACACCGACTTCTCTTTCGTCATTGAAACAAATGACTCCGATTTCTCTTCATTCATTCAAACATTGGATCTGATTTCTCTCCCCCTCATTCAAACAATGGCTCTGATTTCTCTCCCCTCATGGAAACAATGGCTCAGATTTCTCTCCCCTCTGTGAAACAATGGCTCTGATTTCTCTCCCCTCATTGAAACAATGGCTCTGACTTCTCTCCCCCATGTGAAACAATGACGCCATAAAACTCTATCTTCCCATCCTCAGCTTCTAAAGAGCCAGCGCCACCTGCACATAGCCACCGACCAGATCCAGGGTCTCAAAGAGAGGATAGACATTCTAGAGGAGGAGCACCAGAGACTCAAGGTGGATTATGGGAAACTCTATGATGAGGTGAGTCGCTTAGATGCACGCGGGTCGGGAGGAACTGAATGCACAAAGAGAGGGAGAGGGAGAGAGAGAGAGAGAAAGATAGAGAGAGAGAGAGAGGGGTTATGTGGGACTTCTTGATCAGGTGATTCGCTTAACCGCAAAGTGTTTCAACTTAAATTTGAGCAAGAAGAGGGAATTGGAGGGGTGGCCGGGGGGGGGGATAGATATCATTTTTATTAACGAATTGAATTTCTTTTAAATGTAAGTTTTATGGTCGCTATCCAAGAATAAGAGTTTAAATAAGATAACAGGTAGTTTATGACGTAAACTACTGGCATCCTGACATGATACACACACATATTTTATTTCATCTATCCTTTAAATGTAAACTCATGTAATATACCAAGATCATTACATTATTAAATATACACAAACATATATATATATAAATAATTGGTTTCTGTATTTTAACCATATTATATTTGGCTGTCTTCTATGCGTTCAGCTCCATCTTCCCTTGGCCTTTTCGATTCATTCATTTTCAATTCAATCATCCATTCAAGTCGTTCATAAAGTAATCTATCAATAAATATTCTTTTATGGGAAGTAATCGGTTCTTTAATAATACCAGGTTATTCTTTAATCCACTCTGTCCATTCTTTAATCCACTTTGTCCATTCTTCGATCCACTCTTTCCATTCTGTAATCTACTCTGTCCATTATTTAATCCACTCTCTCCATTCTGTAATCTACTCTGTCCATTATTTAATCCTCTCTGTTCATTCTGTAATCCACTCTGTCCATTCTTCGATCCTCTCTGTCCATTCTTCGATCCACTCTGTCCATTCTTCGATCCACTCTGTCCATTCTTTGATCCACTCTGTCCATTCTTTGATCCACTCTGTCCATTCTTTGATTCAAAATGTTCATGCCTTAATCCTCTATACCCCCCTTCTCCAAATTAGTTCCCTATGTAAACACCACTGTTGTTGAAGAATTTCTTGGCACATTCAAAGCCTCCAAATAGCCCAAGAAATGTCTAGCGCCGAGCGGTGTAATGAATAGTCGACAGATGGGGTGAATATCCTTGGGTCAGACATTATACCGCACAATTTCCCCCTCCTTCCTCCCCCCCCCCAAAAAACAAAAAAAAACAAAAAAACAAAACAGTTGCTGGATACAAGAAGAATGATCCAAAACAGTTTCTGGATATAAGAAGAATGATGAAGGTAGAAAAAATTCTAGGTCCCGTCTTCTCCGAAAAAATGGCACGTGACACAGCTTCCAAAACAAAACAAAACATTGTTTCTGTATAAATTAGGCCAAACAATAAATTGAAATGAGTTTGAAGAGAAAATTGATGTTTCTAAGGCGCACCCACATAACAAAACCAAAATCTTAAAAGTGGCACTGGTGTGGAAATATAGATATAGATAGATATATATTAATGAACAATTAGAGACATTGATTTTTCAATCATATATTTTTCAGGCATAGATATGTTAAAAAAAATAATTGAAAGTTATGTATTTAATCATGACGTAAAATCTATCGATATAATGTGGGGAAACATCTAAAAAGAATTTGGGATTGTGAGTCGTCTGGCACACGACATGATCCTCTTGTACTGGGTATGGGAATACAAAGAAACAGATGTTGTCACTGCTAGAGCAAAGTATCATCTGTCGGACGGGACAATATTCCGATAATGATTATTTAGGAGGCTTTATTATTACGATAGATTATTATGATAGATAAAATACGATAGAAGGATTATTACGGTAGATTATTACGACTGATTATAGCAATAGATTATTAATATAGATTATTACGATTGTTTATTACGGTGGATTCTTACGACATATTATTATGATGGATTATAACGATACCTTATTTTGATAAATTATTCCGATAAACTACTTTGACAGAGTATCGCGATACATCACTACGGTACATTATCACCACCATTATTACGATACATTATTTGGATACATGATCACGAATTCGAATCCAGCTTCGAGCCAGTGATCGATTAGCAAAAATGAAGATCGGAATTCACGTTATCGAGCCAAAACCCGTACAGGTGAAACACACGGGACAGTGGGGCGTCCATGCAGGTGGACAGAAGCACCTGGCAAGACCATCCACATTACTGCCAGACTTCCTGCTGAGGCTCACCCGAAATACAGACTTCCTACGCATAAACATTCAGACCGACTTGTGATAAACTGCCAGGCAGACGATGCTTGGTTTTTTGAATGGCTTAATATCTCTGCACTTATGGCGAAAGCACATTTAAAAGAAGGAAAAACAATATGATAAAAAAAAATATAGTTTAAAAAGAAAAAAATTATTATGGTTTTAAAATGTGTTTATTGATTTTGTTGTAAACGTGTATGAAAGTTCTTGATATGTGGAGAGCCTGCTATTGCTGTTTTTTGATGATGTTTCTGTATTGTTACATTAGGTGGTCAAAAAACAAATTTCTTTTGTTTTACGATTCTTTGTTGTTTTTTTTAAAAAAAGAAACGTTTCATACCATCTTTGATCATATAGTTTTATTATTGTGTTGACATTTGTTGTTGTTTTGTTATGTTTGTTTTTATTTTGTCACTGATATAATGGAATTGTTATCGCTTTTGTCTATCGGTCTTTATTGCGTCCGTTTTCCTTGTCAATTAGATTTTATATTGATATTCGATAGATCTCCCCCCCCCCGCCCCCCATTTAAATTGTTTATATTAACTTTCCATCTGTTCGTGGGGTGGCTGGCTGGCTGGCCGGCACAATCTTGGAACTGCTAATTGACCCACTTTCCGTCAAATTATGAGCTGAACTTTGGCATATAGACTCGTTACCAATAGCAACACATTCTTTCAAATTTTTCAGCCCCACCCACAACTCCACACCCCCCCCCCCACTACATAAAGTTTTTTTTTTATTTGACAAGCGGAACGTGAGGGAAATTTTCCCCATAACTGCGCCGCTAAATGATTTTCTTTTAAAAAAAATATCGCAAATGTGTTTGGGGCGTGATATTTTCTTATTCTAATATTGTCGGTACAGTTCGGGGGCGTTAAAAAAAAAAGTGCGGTTGCAAGTCTAAAGACTGGCGGGGGGGGGGGGGGCAGGGGGGGAAGCACTTCTTTGGATTCTTAGAAAGTGTTTTACTTAACTGCATGTTTTGTCCAATCTTCAGCCCCATCTCCCAATACTTAATATTACATTTTGTAAAAAAAAATATAAGAAAAACGGTGTTATTTTTTTAAAGGGTTGTTTAATGTGACTCTCGCTGTGAAGGAGACATACACTTTATACACATCACTAACTTGTTTTTTGAATCAGATCACCTCTGTAAATCTGCAATAAATACTCTATGACAACATAACCTTCTTTGCATCCACATTACCTTTTGTATAAGTCACCCTAACTTCTCTTATATCCACGTTGTCTACGTAATAATCCAAATAACTAGTCCATTATGAATAGTACCGACTCTAAATTCATATCATCAGTTCTATATCCACATTAACTAATCTATATCCACGCTACTTCTCTGTATCCACATCACCTACTCTATATCCACATTAACTACTCTATATCCACATTAAATAATTTCTATCCCCATACCTAATCTAATAACCATATTAGCTACATATACTCTATATCCACATTACCTAATCTATATCCACATTTCATACTCTAGATTCGTTTAAAGCAAGTGTTCCCCTAATTACTTTTCCGAGAACCATGACCGACCCACAAGTCTCACGTACCTTATCCACACATCATGAACATTTGTCGTCAAAATAGAAGTAATAAATATGGCACCGGTCTAGCAACTTCCATCTGTCGGCAAACTTAAAAATTTGAGAAGCGCTGCCCCCAATGCCCCCCCTTCCCCCCCCCAAAAAAATAAATAAATAAATAAATGAATTCAAATACTCACGGTATAGTTACACGGTCACCGGCTAAATGTCTCGGGGTGGAAATACATACTTCAATTTTCACAATTAAATGTAAACAAATAATAAAATTACCATTGATCAATGTAACACAATCAATAAATATTGATTTAAATGATACGATGACCCCAACCCCCACGCCGAACCGGATATGTGGCAGAGACACACCTTTCCGCCCACAGGAGTTACCCACTTGAGCTGGCAACGTCCTAAGCTGATACACCAAGGCCTCCATTTTCGACTTTACGATATGGCCGCGCATGCTATAAAAAACCCATCCGTTGTGTCTGATTGAAAATCTTTATTGGGCACTTGTATTTCGTTTTGTTTACAATCTCTTGCTTCTGTGTCCGGTTCTCACACTAAATATACTTCCAGTTTTAGTATCGATATTTAAAAACTCTGAAATCTCCAATGACGTTTCGAGATATACCTCCAGACTAGATATCGCTGTTTAACAACTCCTACTTCAACCGCGTTACGAGATACACATCCAGACTTGGTATCGATCTTCAACAACTCTGAAATCTCCGAAGGCGTTAGGAGATATACTTCCAGACTTGGTATCGATATTTAACAACATTTCACCATTTCCAATCCTGTTTACTCTTTTGATAATTTCCAAAGTACATACGTGTAGGTAACACTACCTACCTTTCTACCTTTTTACCATGCAACGTCTCACAGAGATCAGGCGTGCACACGTCCAGGGTAATGTGCCAGGAGGATGGAACAAAAAAACAACAACAACCCTGGACGTATGATATATTATTCATTTCATGTTTGTTATTATTTTTCTAGGTGTTTTCTTAGGGGGGGGGGGAAATGGGGTGGGGGATTTGGTTGGGGGGGGGGGGGGGGAAAAGGAAGGAACTTTTTACAAGAGGGCTTTGGGGTAAAGAGACGTTTGGGGGCCCCTAAAA
>CAXITT010000256.1:584740-597779 GCA_964033795.1 Lymnaea stagnalis | reverse complement strand
GGGGGGGGGGGGGGGGAAAGATCCCCTTTTAAAAATAAAAAGGAGGAAAAAAATGTTTAGATTCATGTTGAACTCTTGCGTAATGGAGGAACATGAGTGAGGTTCGTAGGATGGTTCTGTAAGGTCTGATACCCCGAGGAACGTGCTGATCACGTAGAAATTCTAGCAGTGCAAAGTTGTACAGACGGTAGAGTTATCAGGGTAGAATCTGTTCAGAATTATTTTTTTTTTGTTACTATAGGTTTAATATTCGGTTCGTGTTCTTGTGGTAGATGGACACGGATTAACTACTATAACAATGACTAGCTGCTGTTAACATATCTGAACAAAAGTACCCGGGGGGGGGGCGCTCTTCTCGTATTACGCTTAACCTTTAATCTCGTTGGATCGACCACCGATTACAGATGCACATTAAATTTTAAAAAAAAATTTAAAAAAATTAATGGCTTAAACTATTGGTTGTAAAAATGTGTTCCATGAGCTGTTCTTTGATATCAAAGAAACCCAGTCCCAGGCGTGCTTGTGTTTGGCGTGCTATCGAGCTCTGCCAGCCATCGGTTATAGGAGCATGATCGGGGAGGGGGGTGGTCTGGGGAAGAAGGGTTGCTAGAAATGGTATATAAGATTAGGGGGCGCGGTCAATGCCAATGTTATATAACGTTAAAAGGGGTAAGGGGTGGGTAAAAAAAAAAAGCCACATGTTTTGTTATCTGCGATATCGCAACATCCAGACGCAAAGACGTCATTAAAATTTGTGAACGACTCATCGATGATCCAAGTAAGAGATGTGCTCAATAAAAGCGAACGTTCAAATAGTCTTTTGAAAAACGTACATTCTTTCAAGGAAATATACAATGATGAGGAAGTGTTTGTCGATGTTGGAACACAACTCACTGGAAAAGTTATTGCTAACGGAAACGTATATACTTTAAAGGAAATACACAATGATGAGGAAGTGTTTGTCGATGTTGAAACACAACTCACTGGAAAAGTTATTTCTAACGGGATCTCCAGTCGTACGTTTAAAAAAAAAATCTGATTTATTGTCCCGGAATCTTAAGTGAATGTTTTTTAAATTAGACCCCCCCCCCCCCACACACAAAAAAAAAAAAAAAAATCTGATTTATTGTCCCGGAATCTTAAATGAATTTTTTTTAAATTACCCCCCCCCCCCCACACACACAAAAAAAAAAAAAAGAAATGGACAACACCAATAGTAGAACCTAGACACCTGATTAACTCTCAATCTCATGACATGATGTTGACACACCTAGGCCTACCTTGTCGGTGTGTGGAGACCAGTGGCACAGAGGGGAGCGGTGCACCACGGGCCGTATTTGTTCCTCTTTATTTAGGGGAGGGGGGCATTTTCGGTCAACTGCATGATTGTTCTCTTGAAATGTAGGCGAAACCATGCTTGTCTCCCAGGGTGGCACTAACCCCCGCTACGCCACCACTGCAGACCAGAGAGTCTAAAAAATGTAACTGCAGTACCACTTGCCATGTTTGATCCCTAACGTAGGGAGACCCATTCACCATCCCAGGTTAATATCTGCGCTTTGGCACTCTTTTTCATTTTCGTCAGTGGCATTTCGCTTACCATCACTCCTAGTCGGTTATGTCCGCAGTTGACCTCTCCTGGAATTCATTCAGTGGCGGCTCCAGAGAAAATGTTCAGGAGAGGACCACCGCTGCTTTCTCGTTTTAATTAAATTGTCTTTAACCTTGATGCTAACAAGCGTTGTTAATTTGAGAAAAGTGGTAGGCTAGTCCTCTAGGTAGGCTAGTCTCTAGGTAGGCTGGTCCGCTTTAGCTGACATTGTTACAACGTTGTTACCTAAAGTTACCCCAGAGCGTCGCTGTCGAACAATGTCTTTGTAAAATATACATACTATACAGTGATATAATGGGGTGGTGGGGGGTGTTCGGGGATGCTCCACCACGTTCGTCACATTAGATCTTCATATTTATTATCAAAGGGTGGCATTTTAGGCCAAGTTCACATCGGGTGTTGGGGGGGGGGGGGGTAACGGGGAGGGTTTGGGACCACCAAAAATCTTGGCCCGCCCCTGGTGACACTAACAGTTCACGAGCAATACGTTGCCTGTCCGCTAGACATGATAATTTATTGTTGACATTAAAAGAGAATAAAATCAAATAAATCCTTTTCTGGTCCCAGTTTCAATTTCTAAATTTGTCCAAGTTTGGGAACTACTGATCTATATATTTCGGGAACTACTGAGCTCTATATTTCGGGAACTACTGATCTCTATATTTCGGGAACTACTGATCTCTATATTTCGGGAACTACTGATCGCTATATTTCGGGAACTACTGATCTCTATATTTCGGGAACTACTGATCTAATGCACTTAAAATGCATAAAATGTCCTAGAACTTCCTAAAACCGTTTCCTGGAAAAGTTGAGTCGATTTTCAGGCCCTTGGCGTTTTTAAGGAACATTTTGGTGAAATTCCGTTCTGCCTAATAACGTTTCATCTGAGTAAAGGTAGATTCAATAACTCGGCATTGTACATCACAGATCTGCTGAGGATGCAGTGAAAGGTTTAGACATGTCATCAATATTGGCTTTTGTAAAGGTAGATTCAATAACTCAGCGTTGTACATCACAGATCTGCTGAGGATGCAGTGAAAGGTTTAGACATGTCATCAATATTGACTTTTGTAAAGGTAGATTCAATAACTCGGCGTTGTACATCACAGATCTGCTGAGGATGCAGTGAAAGATTTAGACATGTCATCAATATTGGCTTTTGTAAAGGTAGATTCAATAACTCGGCATTGTACATCACAGATCTGCTGAGGATGCAGTGAAAGATTTAGATATGTCATCAATATTGACTTTTGTAAAGGTAGATTCAATAACTCGGCATTGTACATCACAGATCTGCTGAGGATGCAGTGAAAGATTTAGATATGTCATCAATATTGGCTTTTGTAAAGGTAGATTCAATAACTCGGCATTGTACATCACAGATCTGCTGAGGATGCAGTGAAAGATTTAGACATGTCATCAATATTGGCTTTTGTAAAGGTAGATTCAATAACTCGGCATTGTACATCACAGATCTGCTGAGGATGCAGTGAAAGGTTTAGACATGTCATCAATATTGGCTTTTGTAAAGGTAGATTCAATAACTCAGCGTTGTACATCACAGATCTGCTGAGGATGCAGTGAAAGGTTTAGACATGTCATCAATATTGACTTTTGTAAAGGTAGATTCAATAACTCGGCATTGTACATCACAGATCTGCTGAGGATGCAGTGAAAGGTTTAGACATGTCATCAATATTGGCTTTTGTAAAGGTAGATTCAATAACTCAGCGTTGTACATCACAGATCTGCTGAGGATGCAGTGAAAGGTTTAGACATGTCATCAATATTGACTTTTGTAAAGGTAGATTCAATAACTCGGCATTGTACATCACAGATCTGCTGAGGATGCAGTGAAAGGTTTAGACATGTCATCAATATTGGCTTTTGTAAAGGTAGATTCAATAACTCGGCATTGTACATCACAGATCTGCTGAGGATGCAGTGAAAGGTTTAGACATGTCATCAATATTGGCTTTTGTAAAGGTAGATTCAATAACTCAGCGTTGTACATCACAGATCTGCTGAGGATGCAGTGAAAGGTTTAGACATGTCATCAATATTGACTTTTGTAAAGGTAGATTCAATAACTCGGCGTTGTACATCACAGATCTGCTGAGGATGCAGTGAAAGATTTAGACATGTCATCAATATTGGCTTTTGTAAAGGTAGATTCAATAACTCGGCATTGTACATCACAGATCTGCTGAGGATGCAGTGAAAGATTTAGACATGTCATCAATATTGGCTTTTGTAAAGGTAGATTCAATAACTCGGCATTGTACATCACAGATCTGCTGAGGATGCAGTGAAAGATTTAGACATGTCATCAATATTGACTTTTGTAAAGGTAGATTCAATAACTCGGCGTTGTACATCACAGATCTGCTGAGGATGCAGTGAAAGATTTAGACATGTCATCAATATTGACTTTTGTAAAGGTAGATTCAATAACTCGGCGTTGTACATCACAGATCTGCTGAGGATGCAGTGAAAGATTTAGACATGTCATCAATATTGACTTTTGTAAAGGTAGATTCAATAACTCAGCGTTGTACATCACAGATCTGCTGAGGATGCAGTGAAAGATTTAGACATGTCATCAATATTGGCTTTTGTAAAGGTAGATTCAATAACTCGGCGTTGTTTCATCACAGATCTGCTGAGGATGCAGTGAAAGATTTAGACATGTCATCAATATTGGCTTTTGTAAAGGTAGATTCAATAACTCGGCATTGTACATCACAGATCTGCTGAGGATGCAGTGAAAGATTTAGACATGTCATCAATATTGGCTTTTGTAAAGGTAGATTCAATAACTCGGCATTGTACATCACAGATCTGCTGAGGATGCAGTGAAAGGTTTAGACATGTCATCAATATTGGCTTTTACGTTTTACGAATGTCATTGAGATTTACAGCTTTTTTTTGTTTTTTTTAAAGTAATCAAGATTAACAGTCTTCTATTTTTGGCTATGACCGCCTCACCCCCCCTTGTTGATTTTTTTTGTGTGTAACCCTACCTTTTCAAAACCTCCGAAACTTGGAGACCTTTTGTACCCTTGCCCCAACCTCTCCCCTTTACACCTTTCCCCTTATTGCAACCCAAAGAATATGTTTTTAACTTGATTTAGTATTTGTAGTATAGTTTGATAAATGAAGTTCGTTTCGCAAAACACTTTCTATAATTTTGTTGGGTCGGAATTTTTAGGCACCACCTCGGGCGCCACTTTTCCTCAACTCGACCCTGTGTGTATGTGTGTGCGTGTGTGTGTGTGTGTGTGTTTAAATGTTCATTTATGTGTACATGTGCCTTTGGCTCTGTATATATCGTCTTTGCGCATGTAACTGTGTCGTTTCTGTTTTTCTGCCCATTTCGTGTTTGTGGGCATGTACACGCAGGTACGTGTGTGTTTGTGTGTGTGTGCCTGTGAGTATTTATGAAATTTTGTTATTGTGTATGTGTGTGCGAATGTGATTGTATATCTATGTGTATCTGTAAATATATGTGCGTGTCAATGTGTGTATATGGGTGATTGCTTGTTTGCCTTAATGAATGTGTGTGCATGTACGCACGAGTGTGTCCACGATAGTGTGTTGGGGTGTAGGTGTTTGCGTATATGCATTTTCTGGGCGTAAATGTCTGAGTAAGTTCGTGCATCTAACGTTGTGTTCGTCTGTGCATGTCTGCCTGTGTATGTCTGTCAGTATATGTCTCTCTGTGTAATTCTATGTATGTATGTGTGTGTGTATATGTCTTTGTGTGTATACAATCAATCACTGTGCAAACACACAATTTGTTGCCTGAAACTTTAGACTTTTTTCCACGTATATTTGAACAGCTAATTTTTTTTTTTAATGTCACCAGTTTTCCCATATCAGCTCTAATTTTTTGAAGACTTGAACATATTTCATATTTAAAGCACGAAGCATTATAATAATATTTTTTAAAGACAAGGGTCCTAGATGAAAGTGATATGCAGGCAGAAACCTAGAGGCCAACAGCTCACTAGTCGACCAAGACTGAGATGGGTCGACGATGTACCGAAGGACTTACACCAGTTTGGGGTTTGCGGATGGAGGCAGACAGCCATGGATCGATCCAAATGAAAGGATGCGTTAGAGCAGACCAGGGCCTTACAGGCTTTAGCGCCACTGATGATGATGAAAGCCTACATGAAACTGTGCTTATTTTATATAAATTTGATTTACTGGAGAGTTTGTATTTTTAATCTACACAAGTGAAGCTCCCTTTTGGTTCGACTACTTGAGGTATCATCTTACAGAACATTTCAAAATGTTTCCAACACAAATCTCCATCATATGTTCATTTTTATCCTCCCTTGTAAATGGCTGCCGTATAGGTATATGTCATAGTGATAATTTTGACTTTATCCTCGCCTAAATAAGTCTGCTTGGCAATCTCAGTGAGTCCAATTACGTTTTTTCACAACAGGAATAAATGAAAACGGGGTTTATGATACATTTTCATTCTTTGATATACGGGTTGTGTATGTGTTTTCTTATCTATCTCAGATATTAATTTATCTGTAAAAAGTCCATATGCGATGTGCTTTGAATGCTGTATTCAAAGAATTTACAAACTGTGTTAAGGGACAGGCCAAGATTTATAGATATTTGCAGTAGATTGATTACATCACGTGCTATTCAATCGTCTTTGATTACATTTACCTCCGGCTACCTAATTTCCCTCGGGTGCCAATCTTTCTTGCCAAACTTTCATGTTTGGCTCTACAATGCCACAGGACATGAGAAGCAAGGATACTTGTGCAGCCACACTCAAGACTTGAGAACAAATGATACTTGTGCAGACACATTCAAGACATATGAGGCAAGGTTGCTTGTGCAGACACATTCAAGACATGAGGCTCAATGGTACTTGTGCAGACACATTTAAGACATGAGAAGCAAGGATACTTGTGCAGACACATTCAATATATTAGAATCAATGATACTTGCGTAGACAAATTTAAGACATGAGAAGCAAGGATACTTGTACAGACACATTCAAGACATGAGAAGCAATGATATTTGTGCAAACAAATTGAAGATATGAGAATTAATGATTCTTGTGCAGACACATTCAATATATTAGAATCAATGATACTTGCGTATACACATTCAAGACATGAGAAGCAAGGATACTTGTGCAGACACTTTCAAGTCATGAGAAGCAAGGATACTTGTGCAGACAATTCAAGACATGAGAAGCGAGGATACTATGCTGAGTGGATGATGAGTGGGTGACGACTGACCGAATGGTCTAAACTGAGTCTAGTGGAATGGAGCTCACCCCCCCCCACAAAAGAAAGAAAAAAAGGCAAAAAATCACCAGCACCCCAGGTGGATGAGTCTCACGAACGTCGGCTGGTAACTCATCTAAGATGAAGAAAATCAAACCCGGAGATGGAGCCCCGTAGGCAGTATGACATTAACACCATGGATATTCCAACTCCGACGCAGTACGCAAAAAGAGCACAGTGAGACACAAAAGCCATTGGAACAAATAGGCAAGGACGAGACACTGAGGCTGACGAACTGAGCAACCCTTCGCCTCACTTTAAACAAAATACAGCTCAAGTCAGTTCTACTAATCTAGTCTGAAATTGCCTTTGTCCTCTTCGCAAGCGAAGGACGAACATTGTCCAAAATATTAGGATCCCATAGCACTGCTTGATCTCTAAGATTGGGATCAAATAAACAACAAATGTTCTTTTGGTTTTTCAAACTGAGAATGTGTTTCCTGGTTTCTGTAAATACAATCAATGTATTTGAACGGTTTGAATCAGATCAGGTTGGGAAGCTTTGGAAATTAAAATTTATAAATTACAAGGATATCATGAATTGCCATCGAAATATTTTGCAAATAATTAGTTAATAAAGGAGAAATTGTCAATTTTGAACTTTAATTGCGTATTTAAAAAAAGGGAGGTAAACAAAGTTCTTAATACACACAAACGAATTGGTAATATAACCATTTTCACTCCCCGTTTCAATAATAATGGTTTCTGTGATATCCAGGCTCAGAAAAAGGCTCCCAATCAAATTAGGAACTCCCAATCAGACCAGGAACTCCCAATCAAATTAGGAACTCCCAATCAGACCATGAACTCCCAATCAGACTAGGAACATAGACACACAACTCATGATTGGTAATAAACTATGTTGTTGTTTGGTTGGCCTGAGTTATTTTAAGGCTGTGGTTACGACAACTGCATATTTCTCCCACATGGAGCCTGGGCCATGAATCACAACTGAAACAACTTCATTCTTCAAAGGCTGGCCATCTGGATCACACGGGCAGATGCGATGCTTGCACCTGGCCACTCGCATGTATAATTTGGCAGTCACAAAAAATCACCACATACATCTAACTGGGGATGGGCGAACAGGGGGTAACTTCATAACCCTTCTCATAATTTTACAGGGTGAAACCGTGGAAATATGATTGCAGACAGGACCAGAAAAATTGGTAGATGCGGCGAAAGGGGGCAACCCACCCAGGACGGCAATTTTGTTTATGTTATTACCATTACGATATAATTGATGTGTGTTAGTGGAGCTATTTTTGGGAGTTCCGTCTGGGTGGCATTTATTCAAGGTACGCCACTGGGTAAAACGCCAATTGAAACTGAAATTATTTTCATTTTCCAAGAACATAAAGACAAACCAGAGAAATCGCTAGAACCTCGAAGATTAAATGGTTCAGATTCTCGAGTGTATTTTTAAAAACAACACATGCCTTTATGGCTAAATAATAAATGAATAAAGTATATGTATATATATGTATATATATATAATTCAATAAGTACATAAATATATTTAAATATAAATATGACTTAGGAATATAAGACGAATGCATGTTCCTTTCTTTAAAAAAATAATACATGTTTTGTTCTTTTGAGGTGGTAGACAGTAGGTAAATAGTTCAAAATAAATTAAGGTGCCTAAAGGAATTTCTCAATTTCCTAATGATCTAGTGCAGTCAATAAAATTCTGTAAATGACTTTTTTTTTTACAATTAATATATTCTAATTTGTTTAATTATATTTAAATCAACTAAGAACGATGTATTTAGTGAATGATTTCAATGGACTCGTACTTTCGTCCTCAATTTTACGGACTTTTATGTCAACTTGTGACTGTTCCATGGTGGCAATGTTACATGTTCTCATTAAATAAATATGTTTTGATAGCACTCATTACAATCAAATGTCCTCAATAAAAAGTCGGAAATAATGTCGATGTCAAGGTATGAGAACCACTGGGTCTAATGTAAAGATTGTTTGGGTCGTGCGCGGCGAGTCTGGGTGTTACCTGGAATATTACCTGGAATATTACCTGAAATGTTACCTGGAATATTACCTGGAGCATGCAGGGGTCGGCTTGTTAAAGGAAGGAGCAATTTTAATCAATTAAATCTGCCAAGAAAATATAGTGGGACCGGTAGGCAATGGCGGATAATATAAAGAACATCATGGGATGGCCACAAAAAAAAATAAGAAAAGGAAGAATAAAAAATATTCCTTCAAAGAGCTGCATGCTGTTGATCATTGCCCTTATAATACTGCCCCAAGATCACTGCCCCAAGAGCACTCCCCTTAGATAACTGCCCCAAGATCACTGCCCCAAGAGCACTCCCCTTAGATCACTGCCCCAAGAGCACTGCCCTTAGAGCACTCCCCTTAGATCACTGCCCCAAGATCACTGCCCCAAGAGCACTCCCCTTAGATCACTGCCCCAAGATCACTGCCCCAAGAGCACTCCCCTTAGATCACTGCCCCAAGATCACTGCCCCAAGAGCGCTGCCCTTAGATCACTGCCCCAAGATCACTGCCCCACGAGCACTCCCCTTAGATCACTGCCCCAAGATCACTGCCCCAAGAGCACTCCCCTTAGATCACTGCCCCAAGATCACTGCCCCAAGAGCACTCCCCTTAGATCACTGCCCAAAGGTAAGTGTCGCTAGATCCCTACCACTAGATCACTGCCACTAGATAAGTGCCCATAAATCACTGACCATAGGTCAGGGCTTTACAAACACATGCATCTAACAGTGCACGCACACTGAAGCAATATCGTTTCTCCAAAACTTGAAATCAATATAAATTATTTAAAGAGTTTCCGATCTTTCCATAATTAGGATTCATAACTTTATTTCATCGCAATCTATTTTTACCTTTTTTTTTTCTTTCTTTTTTAAAATAATTATTAACTTCTTGTAAAACAAAATCAAAGAACCAATACGTCATTTAAATAGTATTTCAAATCGATAGAGGAAACGTCAGCTTTAATACATTTGATGTTTAAGTACTAAATAAAACCCTGATTTACGACCCCTTGATCGAAACCGGTGGTTCTCAACCTTCCTAAATGCCGCGACCCTTTTCTACAGTTCCTCCTGTTGTGGCGACCCCCCAGCCCCAAAATTATTTTCGTTGCTACTTCATAATTGTAGATTATGTGTGTCTTACGATGGTTTATACGCTTCCCCTGGGGAAAGGGTTCGTTCGATCGAGCCACAGATTGAGAACCACTGATCTAAATGAACAATGTGTTGGGTAACGTTACACAGCAGCATCTCTCTTATCATAGTTTGATATGTTATTAAATTGGTGTCTGTATGTACAGTGTAAGGCACCGGGACTCGGAAAACACGGACTTGGTGAAATTAAATCCTCATATCATAGCTTGAGACTGTTGCGCATCGTTGTTGTTTTGAAGAATTTACATTTGTTGATAAGATAAGATAAGATGAGATCAGGTAAGATGTACAGATTTTTATCATAAAATAAACATTGGGTAACAAAAGACTGGGGAAAAACGGTATGTAAGGAAAATTATACCAAAGTTAGTGTGATGGTTTGCCCGTTTGAACAGGTCTCAGATTGTAATGTCTTTAAGTGAGTCAATGGTTCTAATTTCCCCCCACAGATCGACAAACCCCTTGATGACAGGGAGACGCAGACGGCACACACCGATAACTCGCCATCATCACCAGAGTCACCGTTCGTGGCCAAGCGTATCTCAGTAGTAGAGGCCCCTGTAAGTCTGTATACAAATATCTTACCTTGTTTATTAATTACTCGATAAACAATTTCCTTGAAGCAATCAGTTAGTTTTATAGCACGCATTTTTTAAAAGATTCTGTTTTTATTTTGATTAATAAATTGATGATATGTACAGACCTTCAACGAACTTCAGCGATTGGCTCAGGAAACAGGTCAGGCGAATGAACAACTGGCAAGCGTGCAGGCGGAACTGGCCAAATATAAGGAAAAAGCCAAGGAGTTGGAGTATAAAGTAGAAGAGGTTGGTAAATAAGTGCATGATAGGCAGGAGGTTAGTAAATAGAGACATGATGGGCAGAAGGTTGGTAAATAAGTGCATGATAGGCAGGAGGTTAGTAAATAGAGACATGATGGGCAGAAGGTTGGTAAATAAGTGCATGATGGCCAGGAGGTTAGTAAATAGAGACATGATAGGCAAGAGGTTAGTTAATAGATGCATGATGGGCAGAAGGTTGGTTAATAAGTGCATGATGGGCAGGAGGTTGGTAAATAGGGGTATGATGGGCAGTCAGGTGTGGGTGGGTGGGGACGGGTTTAAAGAGTTCCAACTGGCTCACTGCTATAAAGTTTGCTTTTTCTTGGTGTTCAATAGGGTGCATAGGGGCCGAGAAGTAATGGTGGGCAGTGCAGGGGCGTAGAAAATGAGGTGCGGAGAGGGCGGTGCGCCCCTGGCGGCACTTTTTACTCTTAAATTGAGAGGTGACATTTTAGGCCGACTGCAGAGGTTTTTTTTCTTTTTTTAAATTGGAAAGTGTTGTTAAGACCCTCCCCCCCCCCATCCCGGGTGGCATTAACCCTAGTTAGCCACTGGGGGCAGTTCCCAACGACAAAGAACTTTTTTAAGGTTTGAGGGACGGAGACTTGATTTGATCTTGATCTTACTTAATACGGTGTACTGATTGCATAACATCAATTAAAACATCAGGGGGTGGGGGATAGAAAAAAAATATGCGAGGGAACAACACAGTAGGTACGCTTTTACCTTAGAAGATAATCATTCCTTTATGGCAGCAGGTAGGAATCTACACAAAATTACCATGTCAGCTGATTGGGTTAGGTAATGAGTGACCAAAGACGGGGAAACAATAGTTCTCAGTCATCATCTTGAAACGAAAGTTGATTCGAACTCATAGTCAAGAATACGGATAATGTGGTGTGTGTGGGGGGGGGGGGGCAGTAGCTTACCTTTACAAAGTAATGCCAATGTCGAATAAAAAAACACAACAACAAAACATCAATGTATATTATGTTGGGTTATATCTAAACCCCATTGCGCCGCCAAGTCTAATGAGTTAGTTGATCGATTTCCATTGTTTTTTGTTTTTTTTTAAAAAATAAAATCGTTTATCGATTTCGACTGATTGTCCTATTGATGTAGCATGCTGTGACGGGTGAGGTTTTGTTTTATTTCTCCATAATACCATCAGTGCAATGATAACTCGTGATCGTCTGAAGCTGAAAGCCAACAGCGCTGCTCTGACTTTCAAAAATTGTTGGTCTAATCAAACTTGCATGAGATCGCAACCAGTTAACACGAGAGCACATTGTAATTAGCTTTACCAGCTTCTCAAGGGAGAAACAAAAAACAGTATAGAATGTATATTCTCTCCATAGCCCTTCCCTCACTAAATGGCCTTTCAAGCTATTGCCACGCTGTTGACCTTGTCCCGTTTTTATAACGTATTGAGCAAATATAGTTTAGATGTAGGTTTAAAGACTGTGTCACTATATGCACGTGTCAAGTCTGTGTCACTATATGCACGTGTCAAGTCTGTGTCACTATATGCACGTGTCAAGTCTGTGTCACTATATGCACGTGTCAAGTCTGTGTCACTATATGCACGTGTCAAGTCTGTGTCACTATATGCACGTGTCAAGTCTGTGTCACTATATGTACGTGTCAAGTCTGTGTCACTATATGCACGTGTCAAGTCTGTGTCACTATATGTACGTGTCTAGGTAATGCCACTATATTTACGTGTCAAGTCTGTGCCACCAAATGTACGTGTCTAGTCTGTGTCACTATATGCACGTGTCAAGTCTGTGTCACTATATGCACGTGTCAAGTCTGTGTCACTATATGTACGTGTCAAGTCTGTGTCACTATATGCACGTGTCAAGTCTGTGTCACTATATGCACGTGTCAAGTCTGTGTCACTATATGTACGTGTCAAGTCTGTGTCACTATATGTACGTGTCAAGTCTGTGTCACTATATGCACGTGTCAAGTCTGTGTCACTATATGCACGTGTCAAGTCTGTGTCACTATATGCACGTGTCAAGTCTGTGTCACTATATGCACGTGTCAAGTCTGTGTCACTATATGCACGTG
>CAXITT010000256.1:502694-584086 GCA_964033795.1 Lymnaea stagnalis | reverse complement strand
CGCCCCCACCCCCCCCCCCCTCCAAATTTTTTTTTTTAATGATGGGATCTATTTCTTGCATCCATTCTGTTGGTGAGAACCACTCGTGTTTTGTTTGTTGTCAAATCTCTTGACCATCTCTACTTTCAGTTACGTCACCACCGCCAGTTGCCTGCCTTTCAATGACATTCCACACCGACTTCACCCACCCCTCCCATCATTGATCGTACTGGTATCACCCAAGCCTTTTATTCTGTAGGTTCATCATTTTTTTAAGCTTGTTGCACTAATTCCACCCCTGCCACCTCTTCCCCCCCACCCCCACCCCTCTTATCGTCTTTTGTCTGTATCATGGGGTCTCAGGCAAACACCATTTTTCTTTGGTCCCCGCCATGATTTTTTTCAGCCGTTTGACGGCATCCGTGATAATCACTAGGCGGTCATTCCGCTGGAGATAATCTCAGCCCCAACTTTTAAATCGTCAACTATTTTAAATATCACACGGCCCTTGTAAAGTTATCACATGGCCTCTATAGCGCTGAAAACGGCCTCTATAAAGCGATCACATGGACTCTATAGCGCTGAAAACGGCCTCTATAAAGTTATCACATGGCCTCTATAGCGCTGAAAACAGCCTCTATAAAACTATCACACGGCCTCTATAAAGCTATCACACGGCCTCTATAAAGCTATCCCATGGACTCTATAAAGTTAACAGGATACGAGTCCCTTAGTGATTTTAACACTCCCTATGAAAACGAAAATCAAAAGCTTGAGACCCATATGTAATATGATCTCCTGCTGGTTTCTTTTGTAATATTTTTGTGTATTATTTTGAATATGGTTGCTGGCATCAAGATTCAAAGTTATGAGAGTGTTGAAAGGTTATTAAGTATAAAACGAAGACTTAATGGTGCTATTGAAAACTAGGGAATTCCAACATTGAAAGTGAGATAAGACTTTCAAATAAAAATGCTGAAATAACATTCTTTTGTTTTTTCTAGAAAAGTTAGAAAAAAAAAAAAAAAAAAAAAAAAAAAAAAAAAAAAAAAAAAAAAAAAAAAAAAAAAAAAAAAAAAAAAAAAAAAGCAAAACAAGAAGTTCCTACATGAAAACATTTTTTTTTATCGATGGAAATAGTAAAAAAAAAAAATCAATAAGAAAATCAGCAACTGCGCCAATGTGAACATCCGGCAAAACCGTGTGATTACACGTCAGAAAAAGCTGTATTTGATTACACAGCAGAAAAGCTGTCTTTGATTACACATCAGAAACAGGTACACGATGTTCATCTTACCGCTATCTACAATACCACACAAGTTTTGTTTATTTTGGTTTATTAGCTTTTCCCTCCCCCAGAGGCTACCGCAGACTAAGGGGGAACAAATGTTTATAAAGGGAGGCAACTTATTTATATCTATATAAAGCTGATTAAATATGACTGGTTCTATTTTATTTCTCCTTTTTTTTTTTTTTGGTTAAAAAAACAAAACCAAAAAAACAAAAAAAAAAACAAAACAAAAAACTTGCAAGAAAATTCTTGCAATGAAGCTTTTGAAATAAATATTTTATTTCAGCCAAAAAAGTCTTTGGTTAAAAGGGGAAAACATACTTAAGAATCTTTCAAGAAGCCATCACAGTTGACGCCCCTTTCATCAGCCATGATGACCTAGTTTCTGTTATATTCCTTCCAGTAACTTACGGGCTCTGCTCCCGCATGGCAGTTGGCACGAGATCCTTAGTGCTTGAGCATGGTGTAGGTGAAACTAACATGCATGTGTGCCCCCCTTACCTACCTGCATGGTGATAGCGACAAGGTGAGGTTGTGCGCAAGATCTACCCCCCCCCCAAAAAAGGCAAGTTTGGGGTGTGGTGGGATCCCTGCTTCTAACGGCTTAAGTTTTGTGGACAGAGCTGAACACTAGCCGAGACGGCACGTAGCACTTGTTACATTGACATTGCATCTGTTATTTAATGTAGACATGCTTATTCCTTAAAAACTTCCTTCTACCTTTCTTTTCTTGTGATCGTTAGCTCATCGTTTACTCTGAATTCTTTGGTTGTTGAATCACTTTCCTTTCAATGAGCTATTGTTAAATCGATATAGAGTGATTAAATTGTTATAGATTGTTGACTAATTAGGAAGGTTATATTATTATAGAATTTTGCCTAATCAAAAAGGTTAAATTGTTATAGATTATTGGCTAATCAAGAAGGTTAATTTCTTTTTAATCAATTTTTGGCTAATAAAGAGGGTTAAATTGTGATAGATTACTGGCTAATCAAGAACGATAATTTTTTTGTTTTATTTATAGATTATTGGCTAATGTAGATGACCGAGGTATAAGATAGGAGATTAAATTGAGTTTAAAAAAAAGAATACGTTTGTACGTGTCAATTGGATATCTTTGAAATGAAACACAAACAAAATATCGGGATAACCTCGCGGTTATTTGCCCCTAGGAGGGGAGGTAAGTCGGATGACCATCCTAGGGAAGATATGTGTCTATGTCAAGCTCTGCCTACACGGCTTTACATATAGCTCTAACAGTAAGAGCTTCATGTAGCTGAACTATGTTGTCACATGCTACAAGCCCTTGCTCTCGAGAATAACTGACCCATTTTATTCACAGATTAACGACATTTGGAGATCAAAAAGTGCAGCATCAGACAAAGAGAAGGAACAGCTGGAGAAACAAATACAACAAAAAACAAAAGAATCCATTTTACTGGAGGAGAACATAACAAACCTGAAGCTAGAACTGTGCGCAAAGGTTAAAACCATCGCAGAGAACGAGGTGGCTCTGCGGGAAAACGCGCAGATCATCTCCAGGCTCGCCGAATCGTTCAAGGACGAGGAAGGAGAGACGAAGCGTCACGAGCAGGACCGCCAGACGCTGCTGAACCAACTCTCGCAGAGGGACGGGATTATTCGTAATTTGAACGAGACGATCAGATCGCGCGACGAGAGGTTGAAGGAAAAGGACGAGATCTTGTTCACGCTGAACAAGAGCATCGAGGAGCACAAGAGGGAGATGCAGTCGCTTGGGGAGAAGCTGCACAGGGCCTTCACGCAGGTTGGCGAGAAGGACGCTGTCATTTCGGTCCTGAGGGGACAAATTTCGAGTTCGTCCGTTCTGTCTCGCGACGCGCCTGCCACGTGCCAGACGGACGCCGAAAAGGAGAGCTTCCGGTTGAAGGAAGCCCTCAACAACCTCCAGGTGGAGCTCGATCGTGCCGTCGGGGACAAAAAGATCATGGAGGGGACGTTGGAGAAATCCAGAAAGGCCCTTGACGAGGCCATGCTCATGTGGGACAGAGAAAGACACGCCCTTCAGGTTAGTCTTTAATTAGAGTTGGGGCAGTATCCAGGATTTCGCTCCCTTTTGCTGTACGACACAAAGATCCGTGTCTATTTGTTTGAAAATTGAGCTTAGCGTTGGTGGTTTGTGTTTCAAATTAAAGGAAGTGAATGTCGCAATGAAGCTCCGTTAGGAATTCTGGGTTTTTTGTGTTGTTGTTTGGAGGGAACTGTTCATATGAGACACATAACTGTTTAGTTTTGAGGAGTTTTTAGCCCATCGCGCAGGTGGTGAACTTTCAACTTTTCCCGTCCTAGTTTATATTTATACCGCTGTACCACAGCGCTGGTCATTCGCAACGGCCGTGATCACTGAGAAGATATCTTCAAGTTTTCTAGGTCAAGATAAAAATCTAAGCTCATGTAATTAATGTGGTTATAGTGTTCATTATTGAGCGCCATTTAAGGTTTTTTGACATGATTCTTTTCTACATAATTGTTGCTATGCAATGGTAGCCAATGTTTTGTCTCAAACATGCGCTCTTCTTTTGACGTCTCCCAGAAGGCGGCCAATATCCTGGAGGAAAAGGTCCGGATGTACGAGGTCTATAACACAATGAATAAGGACGAGACGATTGAGACCCTGAAGGCCGAGGCCCAGGCCTACTTTAGTGAGAAAGAGGCCCTCGTCTGCGAGCTCAGCACTTTGAAACTGAAACACGAGTCATCTGAAAGGATTCACAAAGAACAGACAGCAAAGTTGCAGGTAAATCTATTGGGTTCTTGTATATCTATTGGGTTCTTGTACATCTACTGGGTTCTTGTAAATCTACTGGGTTCTTGACATCTATTGTGTTCTTGTGAATCTAATAGGTTCTTGTACATCTTTTGGGCTTCTTGTACATCTATTGGGTTCTTGTGTTTTGATCAGCAAGTGGTCTTCAAATTTTTAGCAACATCCTTTTTAAGTAACACTGTCATTGAATCGGCCGAATGATTTTTTTAAAATCATCATCACTATTAATATGAGTTTGAGCGTCTTTGTTGGGATTATTCTGTCAGAATTTACTTACACTGAGTGCACTTGGATTTTTGATATACTAACTAAATTGTTGACATTGACCTTGTTCAGGCTGAACTCACGGATAAACTTCGTCTGCTGAAGATGGAAGTGGACAGCAGCAGTCACATGGCTACAGAGATGGAAAGATTGAGACGCCAGGTGGGTCCTCACCTGTGCTTGGTAAGCAGATGGTTGTCTGCTGTGTAGGTTTTGGTAGCTGGGTTCTGATTGTAGAAAGAAGGTGTATTGTTGTCGCCATTAAAGTTGCTGTGAACACTGTTCAGAAGGGCAGTGACTGGACGACAGCAGACAATGTGGGTTGTGACTGGTTGACAGCAGGCAATGTGTGTGCTGACTGGTTGACAGCAGGCAATGTGGGTTGTGACTGGTTGACAGCAGGTAATGTGGGTTGTGACTGGTTGACAGCAGGCAATGTAGGTTGTGACTGGTTGACAGCAGGCAATGTGGGTTGTGACTGGTTGACAGCCGACAATGTGGGTTGTGACTGGTTGTCAGCAGGCAATGTGGGTTGTGACTGGTTGACAGCAGGCAATGTGGGTTGTGACTGGTTGACAGCAGGCAATGTGGGTTGTGACTAGTCTACAATGACTTTTGATTCAAATTATAATTTCTAATCAAATGTACGACCTCTTTCATCCCAATGTCCAGGCCGAGATGGCGTATCGTCTGCAGCAAGAGCAGCGCATCATCAAGGCCGAACACTTGGCCATGAAGGTCAGATATGAAACACGCATTGACAGGATGAGCAAAGAACAGAATAAAATGGTGAGTTAGAACACAATGTTCTGGGATTAGTGAGAGGAGAATGGTGGGTCGGAGGTTGATGGGTGGGAGGATGGTGGGTCGGAGTGTGGGTCGGAGGGTGGTGAGTGGGAGGGTAGTTGGTGTGAGGGTGGTGGGTGGGAGGGTGATGGGTGGGAGGGTGATGGGTGTGTGTGGGTGGTGGGTGTGTGTGGGTGGTGAGTGTGTGTGGGTGGGGGTGTGTGTGGGTGGGTGGGTCGTGATACGATTTACATTAATATTTTATTACGTAAACATACAAATACAAACATTTGTTTGATTAAATCTGATGACAACAATGCGTTTGATAATAAAGCGTTGGAAAAACACATCACAGCCTCAGGTTGATTGTGTGGACCTTGGTGAAATGGTGAAATAGACATCAGGATGTAGATGATAAAGGAAATCAGGATGTAGCTTGTAATGAACATCATAAAGTAGCTTGAAATGAACATCGGGATGTAGCTTGTAATGTACATCATAAAGTAGCTTGAAATGAACATCAGGATGTAGATTGTAATGGACATCATAAAGTAGCTTGAAATGAACATCAGGATGTAGATTGTAATGGACATCATAAAGTAGCTTGAAATGAACATCAGGATGTAGATTGTAATGGACATCATAAAGTAGATTGAAATGGACATCAGGATGTAGCTTGTAATGGACATCATAAAGTATATTGAAATGAACATCAGGATGTAGCTTGTAATGGACAGCATAAAGTAGCTTGAAATGAACATCAGGATGTAGCTTGTAATGGACATCATAAAGTAGCTTGAAATGAACATCAGTATGTAGATTGTAATGGACATCATAAAGTAGCTTGAAATGAACATCAGGATGTAGATTGTAATGGACATCATAAAGTAGATTGAAATGGACATCAGGATGTAGCTTGTAATGGACATCATAAAGTAGATTGAAATGAACATCAGGATGTAGCTTGTAATGGACAGCATAAAGTAGCTTGAAATGAACATCAGGATGTAGATTGTAATGGACATCATAAAGTAGCTTGAAATGAACATCAGGATGTAGATTGTAATGGACATCATAAAGTAGATTGAAATGAACATCAGAGTGTAGACTATAATGGATAACATAATTTAGATTGAAAGGATAACAGAACGCAGATGATTTACAAAAATAAGTAAGTGGGATGGATTTCCTCTCTTCTGGTATGCTTTCGTGACTCGTCCAGGGCCTGATGTTGAGGAGATGGTCAACATCATTTATTTTGGAGAGTGGTGTGTGTGTGGGAGGGGGAGGGGATTTAGTTTTCGACTGTTTTCGACGCATAGTGCGCCTGTAGTGATGTGGTCTGAGATGAAAGCTGGAGAGATGTGGTCTTCGAAGTACTATGGAGCGATATGGTATGTGAGGAAAGCTATAGAGTGATGTCAATTGTGATGAAGTTTGGAGTGAAGCTGTCTGTGAAGTACTGCAGATGGACAAGGGATATGGTATGGGTTGTACCATGGGGGTGATGTGATGGTCGGCTGGCTGACATGGGGGTGATGTGATGGTCGGCTTTCTGAAATGGGGGTGATATGATGGTCGGTTTGCTGACATGGGGGTGATGTGATGTCGGCTTGCTGACATGGGTGTGATGTGATGCTGTTCCGTTCTTGACATGGGGGTGATGTGATGGTCGGCTTGCTGACATGGGGGTGATGTGATGGTCGGCTTGCTGACATGGGGGTCATGTGATGGTCGGCTTGCTGACATGGGGGTGATGTGATGGTCAGCTTGCTGACATGGGGGTGATGTGATGGTCGGCTTGCTGACATGGTGGTGATGTGATGGTCGGCTTGCTGACATGGGGATGATGTGATGGTCGGCTTGCTGAGTTTAAGTAAAACTACCGGATCATTTTCCCCGGGGAAGCTGGTGGAGTGTGTGGTTTTTTTTTCATACCCTTCACTCTTTAGTCCACCAATGGCCTTGACCAAAAGGACGTGGGGTCAAGTATTCACGGCCCAAACCAGATGACACAATTTTTTTTATTTTTTTATTTTCAGCTTCTAACCATCGAGAA
Source organism: Lymnaea stagnalis (assembly GCA_964033795.1). NCBI lineage: Eukaryota > Metazoa > Mollusca > Gastropoda > Lymnaeidae > Lymnaea > Lymnaea stagnalis. The sequence continues at coordinate 576,901 of CAXITT010000256.1, read as the reverse complement.
AATCCATAAAGAACGAGAACTGGACAAACAAATCATTCAGGCCATTCAGAAGAACCTGAGCTCGGTCAAGGACAAATACACAGAGGAGCTGCTTAGGTCAGAGGAAGATAAAGCCTCTCTGCAAAGACAGCTTAAGGAGGTAAGTTGAACTCTTCCTGCATCGTGACGTAGCGCGAACAGAACCAGCTATGTGTTGGGGGGGGGGGGAGTTTATGGGTGAACCCATAGAACAATATGTGCATTAAGAATTTCGTCTGTTTTATAGCACACCATGCTAAGCGGCACATCAAGTAAACGAGACATGTCGCAATTAGCCGAGAGGGTGGCAATCAAGATGTAGAGTGAGGCGTGGTTTTGATAAGACTTAGTGATCTATGATTTTATACATAGCTGTTGATTTCGTCACATTCTTCATCTTAAAGAGATTTTATACGTGTGAAATTTGGCTAGATATAAGCAATTCTAAAAACATGAAATTAAAAAAAAAAATGTTTACGATCCTTGTAGATAGAAACGAATTACAATGCCACAAGATCAAAATGGCAGCATCCGGTTTAAAATAAGTATGTATTAAAATTATTTGCAGATTGAGGAGTCCAGGGGTCACCTTGAAGAACTTCAAAAGCACATCCGGGACCTCCGTGAGAAGACGTCAGACCAGGACCGACTCAGAGCCGAGCTCATCAACAAGTTTGCCACTGACAGGGCGAGCTGGGAGATAGAACGGGCAAACTTGAACAGCCAGCTTAACCAGGTAGATAGAACGGGAAAACTTGAACAGCCAGCTTAACCAGTTAGATAGAACGGGCAAACTGGAATAGCCTGCTTAACCAGGTAGATCGAGCAGGCAAACTAGAATAGCCAGCTTAACTAGGTAGATAGAACGGGCAAACCTAAATAGCCAGCTTAAGTAGGTAAATAGGACAGTAAAACTTGAATAGCCAGTTTAACAAGGTAGATAGAACGGGAAAACTTAAATAGCCAGTTTAACCAGGTAGATAGAACGAGAAAACTTGAATAGCCAGCTAAACCAGGTAGATAGAACGGGCAAACCTGAATAGCCAAATTAACCAGGTAGATAGAACTGGCAAACTTGAACAGCCAGCTTAACCAGGTAGATAGAGTGGGAAAACTTGAATAGCCAGCTTAAGCCTAACCAGGTAGATAGAGTGGGAAAACTTGAATAGCCAGCTTAAGCCTAACCAGGTAGATAGAGTGGGAAAACTTGAATAGCCAGCTTAAGCCTAACCAGGTAGATAGAGTGGGAAAACTTGAATAGCCAGCTTAAGCCTAACCAGGTAGATAGAGTGGGAAAACTTGAATAGCCAGCTTAAGCCTAACCAGGTAGATAGAGTGGGAAAACTTGAATAGCCAGCTTAAGCCTAACCAGGTAGATAGAGCGGGAAAACTTGAATAGCCATCTTAAGCCTAACCAGGTAGATAGAACGGCCAGTAAACCAATGGAGTTGTCAAGTGTCAGTAGTCTAATGGAGTTGTCACTGGTCAGTAGTCTAATGGAGTTGTACTTGTCAGTAGTCTAATGGATTTGTCACTTGTTGATTATCTAATAGAGTTTTCATTAGTCTAATGATACAAGAGCTGATTTTTTATACAAGATATGATGTTAGATACATGAGATGAGTTAGTTTTAATTGTGAATTCGCTTTATCGATGTACCAATTAAGTTATCAATCAGCTGCGATGGCTTTAAAACACGCATTGTTATCACCAGCTCGAGGAACAGCTGTCGTGCACGTCACGCCAACAGGAGAGGTCCAAGGACATTCAGGTCAACATGGGCATGGCCTGGGAGAAAGAGCGCCGCGAGCAGAGGCGTATCCTGGCAGAGGCTCACACTCTGGCTCTAGACTTACAGGTGGGTACACCAGCGGTTAACTGGGTATTACAGATGTGGCCCACTTGAGGCTGGGTGAAAACATTTCGTGTGTGCCTTATGGTCGAACAAGTACATCTTAAATCACGATCCACTGTACCTTCTGCAGTGGCGTAGGAAAGATTGTGTGTGAAGGGAGGGTGGTGATTTTTTTTTTTGGGGGGGGGGCATTTTCGGCTAAATGAAAAGTGTTGTTCATAGAAGGGGCCGTAAAAAATCATCACCCGCGTTGGTGGCCCTAACCCTGACTACGCCACTGATATTCCAGCATGTAAATAGAATTCATGTATAGATCATTGCGCAGGACTTACAATACTAATTGATCTTCTTTTTTAACACAAACAAAGATTCCCTCGTTTCATTTATGTCCATGTGTTCAATTTAGACGAGTGTAAATTCTTCAATGTATACCGACATTTGTTTCTGGTTCCCCCTCCCCCTTTTTTTTTTCCTCGGCGCCACCCCTTCACTTGGAATTATATGAGACTTAATGACTAAACAAGTATTTGGATCATTTACGTCCTTCATTGCAAAAGGTTTGATCGTTATGTCGACGAGACAGTGGTATATAAAGGAAACCATTTTTAATAAGACAAGACTCGGTCTTATAAAAAGTTAAACAGCTATTCCAAGATTTAAAAGAAAAACAAAAAAAAAAACAGAATATATTCCTGCCATTGTAACATATCGAGACAAACGGCAAAAAAAAAACAAACAACAGCAACAACCTTTTAAAGATTTGTCTTGCGATTAGATATTATATACCATCTAGTTTCGGCGTCACATTGCCACATTTGCGTCTATTGCCCCAGGCCATCCAACTCCCAGTTCATGATACCCTCGCTGAATGGCCCTTTCATCCAGTGAAATATCCTCTTTAACACCAGGCATAGGAACATTTCAAATCCCCTCTACATGCATAGGAGCCAGAATGATCTATACATTGATCGTGGGCCCTTAATGGATAGAAAAAAAAGATTGTGGATGGGCCAAACTGATAAGAATTAAATGAAATGATATTTTGGAGAAATCCCTCATCCCTCTCTCTACATTCATTGTACACACTAAATAATTACACATTACAGAATTTTTCTTATCTGTTTCTGTTACGCACTGACTTGTATTGGGAGAAAATAATCTCCTATTTTAATTTTAATTGACTCGTTGTAATCAGTGCCTAACAAAGGACGATACCACAGAATCAACAATATTAAAGATACGACCCAAAACAGTTTCTAGTTACAATTAATAAGATTTATTATGTCTAAAGATAATTACAAAAGAAAATAAAATAAAATTACAATCTTCAACTTACAGTATGGTGGATCTCGTACCGGTACACAGTTAATACAATTAGAAATAATGATGCCAATAAATAATGCGAAATAAACACATATAAGTAGGAGCACACAAATACACAAAGAATAAAACACGCCTCGTAATGTTAAGAAAATCTATCTGAAATCTCCCCTCGTCCATGCCTGTCAATCCCTTATATAGGTGTAGAGTAAGGCGCTTCCAGAAGGGCTTATGACGTGTTGTTTATATATCTCGGGTTAAGGAGTACATTCCAGAAAGTACCTCGAGTCATTATACCCAATGCGTAATTGGAAGCCGATTGTAAACAAGATACTTCAAAGGCCTAAGCCACACCCCTTTACGAACACAGCGTCTCATGCGGGGTCAATCAGAGGGCACGCACGAGAAATATGATGTAAACAAGCTCTCTGTAACAGTTTCCCTCATAGACATGATGATAATTGCTAATAAATAGTTTAAAAGTTGAAATGCCTCTCAATTTCAGGAACAACTGAGGTCACGGGAGGAAACCTCCTCTCATGAGAGGAAAGAACTGATCCGACAGATGGAGAGTGAGCGACTCAACTTTGCCAAGATGCAGCGGGATACAGAGAAGAAGATGGTGGAAGTAGGAGGCCTTCATTTCTACTCATTCGATTCTAGCTGAACTTTGCCTTTCATAAAAATTTGCTAATTTATGTCAGAACAGGAAATTGTTGAATGCAAGTTGCAGAAACATTTATTTTTTTAAGACTGCTAAGTCTCTCTGATATCATCTGTCAAGTGTGTAACTATCGAAATGGCTTGTTTTTTTTAAAGAAACACTTTGGTAGGCGGCTACAATTTAATGATATAAGCTTTGGAACCAAAGTTCAGTTATAGAATATAGTTTGTGTATTGGAAAGAATATCTTGTCAGGGATTCTTAATCTGAATTCAATGAACTTGTTTTTTTGGTTTTTTTTAGCAACGAATACGTTGGACATTTTAAAATGACTTTCATAAAAAAAACAAAAAAAAAAAACAACAAAAACAAAAAAAAAAAAACAAAACAAAATTCTTGTCAGGGATTCTTAATCTAAATTAAATGAATTTTTTTTTTTGGTTTTTTTTAGCAACGAATACGTTGGACATTTTAAAATGACTTTAAAAAAAAAAACAAAAAAAAAAAAACAACAACAACAAAAAAAAAAAGCATTTCAAAACACCTCACATGATTTAGCAGGCGATCTATGAAAGTTGTCGATTACTTCACAAACTTCCGAAAAAATGTTTAAGAGCCTTCTGGCCATGACCAAGTTTGAAAGCTTGACTGGTCAAGGCTACACGAGCTTTTATTTACCTTCTGTATTTCCATCTTGACCAGCTCGAGTCCTCTGTCCGCATGGCGTCCACATTTCATAAGAGAATGAAGGACATGCAGGACAAGCTTGACAGAGACAACGAGTTCTGGCAGAAGGAGAAAACGGATCTGCTGCGCCTGCTGGCCGAGTCTAGACATGTCCAGGCCAGGGACGTCAAAGTGGTCGAGGACGTTCTCAGTTCGGTGAGTCGCTAGTGGAAATCACAACAGTCTTGGTCCATCTAACGATCTGGGGATAAATAGCATTGGGGGGGGGGTCTCTAGTCAAACAAACAGGCGCTGGTAGATATTGATGGCATTAAACGTCCATCTAACAGGCAGTAGTAGATATTGTTGGCACTGTAAGGCCATCTAACTGGCAAAGGTAACCATTGTTGGCGCTCCTTCTCTTTTTGAGGATCCAAAAGTGGATTTGTCGAGGGGGGGGAGTATTTGCTAAATATTAATTAACAAATCACTGTAATTTGGTCATGTACGGTATATTACACTTTCAATTAACTAATCAATGTTATTATGTCATGTACGGTATATTTCCATCTAACAGGCAGTAGTAGATATTGTTGGCACTGTAAGGCCATCTAACTGGCAAAGGTAACCATTGTTGGCGCTCCTTCTCTTTTTGAGGATCCAAAAGTGGATTTGTCGAGGGGGGGGGGGAGTATTTGCTAAATATTAATTAACAAATCACTGTAATTTGGTCATGTACGGTATATTACACTTTCAATTAACTAATCAATGTTATTATGTCATGTACGGTATATTGGACTTTCAATTAATCGATCAATATTATTGTGTCATGTGCGGTATATTATAATTTCAATTAATCGATCAATGTTATTATGTCATGTACGGTATATTACACTTTCAATTAACCCCTAAACCCGGAACAACTTGTTTGAATCTTGTCCACAGCTGATACGCCTCCGCGAACTTGGAATGATGTTACAGGTGCAAGGGAGAGGGGAGGGTTGGGCGGAGGAGCCCCCAGACAAGACTCAGGGTATAGACCAGGTAAGAGAAAGTCGGTGTAGATCATGGGGACCTTTTCAGAGGCACTTAAACTTTTGTATATCCCTGGGAGAGTTAAACTGTTGTGAGTTTCATTGAAATGGGGGCACCTTGGCTAACTGTGTCTGTGTTTTGGATTTGAGAGAATCTGGAAGATAGGGGATGGCATTGAGTGTTTGAACTCACTGATTTGGCAACAGGTGGATTTATTTTGAGAACCTTTTGACGGTGCATACAAGTGTGAGGCTTACAGGTAGTGATTTTTCATAATACAAAAATATTTTAAAAAAAGGGGTAGGCATAAGCCTGGGTGCCACATCCCCTTAATATACCATTAATAAGATTATTTTTTTAAAACCTGTCAAAAGTAGAGTGTATGATTTTATTCAAGTAAATAATATTTTTGTCTCAACAGAATATAATGGATTTCGTCAGAGAAGTGAGTGTTTTTTATTTGTTATTTTAAAGTTACCAATGACTTAAAATTTTGCCCGTCTCCCAGAAACTAGGCACTACTGCCCCCACCGTGCACAACTATCTAACTAGACTACTGTCTCACTGCACTACTGTCTGACTGCACTACTGTCTCCCTGCACTACTATCTACTTGCACACTACGAAGGCATTGGGCATCCATCTCCTATGTTTGTAATATCGCTGCAATCATAGTCCGATTCGCATCCAGAGATCATAACTCTCTATTTTCATTCTTAACAAAACAACCCTCCCCCCTTCCAACATAAGACTCCAAGGTGTTCCAACTGCTGAACACCATGGTGACCTAAAAATATAAAAAAGAGAACTTTCATTTCTTGACTTAACGTATGCTTAATCGAGTCCATTCCTCCTCTGTATTACCCTTTTTTTATACCCTAGTTTTACCCAGTTTCCGCCTATTATTTTAAATAATCCTTTGTTTTCATCATGACGCGCTATCATTATGTCCACCAACAGGCGGTCATCCAGATTTGCCGGGCAGCCGACGATTTGACCACCATCACGAATCCAACAGCAGACGAGGGGACCATCAAGAGGTGAGTGACATCCAATCTTACGTCATGCGCGTCTTGAGTTCGGAAATATAAAATTGTATCAAACCAGACTGTTTACAAAAAATTAAACCAAGGAATGACAATAAGTTAAGAAAGCATATTGAACAAATAAACCAGCAGCTGACAGCAAACCAAAAAAAGATAATCTATCTTGGATTGGAATCATTGTCGATCATTTCTACACATAAAAACTCGTACGTCTAGCTTATAAATATTTTTTTTCTTAATTTAAAAAAAGTTGACTAGGTCCAACGGTGTGAAAAAAGTGTTGCCCTGTCTGCATGTTCTTTCTTTAATTTTGGTAATTTATTTTTTTTTTAAAGTAGAATTTGCGCTTTGGAGCTAGCCTCATTTTACTTTTTTTTCTTTTTCCAGATTGGATCTTTATCATTATCTGTGCTCTTTACCAGCATTTCCCCAAAACTTTTAAATGTCACCAGTTGTCAGATTTATTGATTTCATTTTTTTTTATTTGACTATAAATATCCTTGTTGTGCGAGCCCGCAACGTAAGCATCGCGGACCGGCGACGGTCCACGGATTACCACTAGAGGATCACTGCTCTATAGTAGTTTTTTAAATCGTTAAGTACGTAACTTCCTGCGCCTTCTTTGAACTTTACGCCCTCTTTATCTAATATGTAGACATCAATAAGAATAGATAACTGTAAAAAAAAAAAGTAATCTTAATCAAAGCGATTTCTTTTAACGCCCGCTTCTCATCCCCTTTTAAGGTATGTCCAGTTGCGCAACCCAAAAGCGAAGAACTAATATAAAGCAAAGCAGCTGTGGTTAGATGATTCCTAGACCTGCCCACATTCCTAGACCTGCCCACATTCCTAGACCTGCCCACATTCCTAGACCTGCCCACATTCCTAGACCTGCCCACATTCCTAGACCTGCCCACATTCCTAGACCTGCCCACATTCCTAGACATGCCCACATTCCTAGACCTGCCCCCATTCCTAGACCTGCCCACATTCCCAGACCTGCCCACATTCCTAGACCTGCCCACATTCCTACACCTGCCCACATTGCTGTCGTTAGATAATTCCTAGTCCTGCCCACATTCCTAGACCTGCCCACATTCCTAGACCTGCCCACATTCCTAGTCCTGCCCACATTCCTAGACCTGCCCACATTCCTAGACATGCCCACATTCCTAGACCTGCCCACATTCCTAGACATGCCCACATTCCTAGACCTGCCCTCATTCCTAGACCTGCCCACATTCCCAGACATGCCCACATTCCTAGACCTGCCCAGATTCCTAGACCTGCCCACATTGCTAGACCTGCCCACATTCCTAGACCTGCCCACATTCCTAGAGCTGCCCTAATTTCTAGACCTGCATACTAACTTACTGTTGACAGAGGGTTTCTGTAAGAAACGATAATTTGGGAAGCCTTATTGTAAATAGCAGGCGTTGTCCTTATAAATAATAATTATTATTTTTAGATTAGAAATTTAGGATAAGAAGAAAAAAATAAGATGAAATTATTAAGAATTTGTCTTTCTCACAGAATCTCCAGCTCAGAGGTGGAGCTGCTGAAGCATGAGCTATGTGATCTGCGTCACGAGGGCGATGACGTATTTGTCATCGCTGACGTGTCCACCAGCAGCACGACAAGGACAACACAAATCGAGGAGTCGTCGAGTGGGGTGTCCAGACTGGCGCACGGGGGCGAGCGCGGTGGTCATCTAACGCCAACCATCGCCGGAAACACCACCGTGCAAAACACTTACGCTCAGCAACAGCAAGCCCCGCCCACAGCCACAATTCCCAGTCGCTCAACCCCGGCCGCCAATGTTCAACTGGTTAACATACCTCAAGTGCCTCCTCCTGTTGTCTTGCGTCAGCTCGACTCCTCCTCCAGACGCCACGACCGCCCGCCTTCTTATTCCTCTGGCACGAGAAGTGCTCAAACATCTCGCGCCACCACCCCGGAAACACACGAGTCCACTCCTGTCTCGTCCGGGACGCTTCCTTTGCGAAAGGCCGGATTCCCAGAACCACCCACTAGCTGCATCATTCCCCAAAACAAGCTTCTCTCTGCACGCCCCCAGAAAACATTAACGTCTGCTCTGTCGTCTGGACATTCTTCGGGGAAACCCAAACGTCCGGTTACATTCATGAAGAGTCTTTCCGTAGACAGCGCCCCCCTATCGCCACCTCCCCACACCCCGATCGACCAGACCAGCATTTCCGCCAGCAACACGCCCACACAGCCGGTGACGTGCGCCGCGATGGTCGCCTCCTTCTCGACACCCACAGTAATCTTCCCTCAGTCTGACAATCTCTTATCCATTTCTCAAAACACAGCCCCTAGGTCATCGTCCTTTTCCTCCCCGGGGCGAGAGCGCGTGTCTCCGAGGACGGCTCGGCGGAAGTTCTTCGAAGAGCTCCCGACGTCCTTCCCGGTGAACCAATATCCCATAGGGTATCAGTCTTGGCCGGAGAGGAGGAACCCGGCCCCGGTACACATGCGCCAGCAGTCGCTTCCCAACGCCGAGGAAGTGCGGAGAGAGGCCGAGGAAGAGCACAGTTTGGTGACGTCAAGGAAATTAGAACCCGGCGGAGCAATGAGGACGTCCGCCTCATGGGACGCGAAGATGCATTCTCAAGCCGTTGGTCAGCAGACGTCACCTGTCTCAGGTCGCGCCGCTGAAGCAGACGCGGGACCATCAGCAGGATCGGCATCAATTTCAACAACACCAACAACACCCACAGTTGCCGAAAGTAAAACTCTCAAACACACGGCTAAGGAGAAACGAAGGTTCTTTAAGAAATCTTGCAGTTTGGATTCAACGGTAGGATCGACCATTGCGTCGGTAGGGGTGTCGGTGATGCCCCCGGGGGCGCCGACTGGCTTCACGCCCTCTGATCTGTTTGCCGCCATGAAAGGAAAATTGAAACCTGTCTTTAAACGGAAACTCGCAGATGCAGGACCCAATAACAGCAGCGAGCCCAGGTCTCCGTCACCACTTTTTATACAAACAGAAGTTCCTGCCGCGCATTGCACGAGCCACGGTGGACCTACGTCATTACTGGTTCCGGTTCCACGTGTAGATGTAAGCGAGTTGGAGGAATCCTATGACCAAGAAGAAAGTCAAGAAATTTTAACAGAGGTAACTACTGGTAAACTTTCTTTAATGCAGTTTTAAATGGATGTGTGATGTTTTTCAGTGATGGCTAAACCAATATCAAACCAATACGAATAATAATTTAATCTATCTTTTACCGACAATTACGGTTTGCCAATTTATAGAAATTATCAAACAAATCCAATATACCAGTGGTTAATACCATTGTATGCATAAAAAAATTGGAAAAAATGTCCATAGATATAACATATATGGATTTTGACATACATTATTGTTCCAGGAGTTTAGGGGGGGGGGGTGTTGTACATTTGTGTTGGTCTATACAAAGATTGAACTCCATTTTCTTAGTTTGTTGGAATTTTTGGCCCTGGGGAATCGGTCATTCCTTTAAAGAAAAAAAATCTTTTCAATGTTGCATTTTAAACGGCCCCCCCCCCCCCCCACACCTTACACACACTTCTTTTTTAAATAAGCCTTTTTCGTTAGTAGCATATTTAAGCCCAACTCTCCAATACAAGCTAAAACTGAACGTCTCTTCTGGTCCACAGCTTCCCAGCGAAAGGTCACGTGACGCCCACCGCTCACTGCACGGCAAGTGGAGATCAAAGTCCGCCGACCGCATCCAAACCAGTGTCCACGCTGACGTCATACGACCCGTCTCCGGTGTGTGGAAGTTTAACGAGACCGCCGTTTGATGTGACCTTGATGACCCCCAGCACGTGGGAGTGCGTAGGGGGACTCCTCTCAATTCATGCATCACTGCCACACAGGTTGTCAAAGCAACGCTCCAGAAACAGCGCTCTTTAAAAAAACAACAACAATGGTCTCCAAGTTTTTATTTCTTTCCGGTGACATTTGACAATGCCCAAAATGAGGGCCCCTCGATTTCTGATCATTTGTCTTGTAAACGCTGAAGGTGGTGAGAAATAATTAAATTTACGAATACAAAAATCCCGCGGAAAGTGTTCATTGCAACATGTTGAATGAGTGAAAACCTCAACCAAACCTTTAAAGTTGTTTCTAAAATAATCAAATGTTGGTTCATCATAGTTTCTGGAATCTCCCACGGGATTTTTCTTATTGAATTTTGAATCCTCTAAATTGTGATGTTTAGACTATTGAACAATTGGGATGTTTAGACTACTGAAAAATTGTGATGTTTATACTAATGAACAATTGTGATGTTCAGACTAATGAAAACTTGTAGCGTAAGTCTTACTTGAAGATCGATCATATCTTGTTTCTTTTTTTTTTTTAAATGATCACAACTGACACACTTCTTTTGATTCTCTGTTTTCAAAACATTTTGGTAGATTATCGACAAGTCATAACATACAAGCATTATTTTTTTTTTTGTTCGTACACTTCACTCTTTCGTGTTGAAACGTGCCACAAAAAATGAAGAAGCCTTTTTAAAAAAAAAAAACTTTCAAACACTTTTTTCAGATTTAAAAAAAAAATATTTTTTTTTTTTTTTTTAAATGATCACAACTGACACATTTCTTTTGATTCTCTGTTTTCAAAATATTTTTTTAGATTATCGACAAGTCATAACATACAAGTATTATTTTTTTTTTTGTTCGTACACTTCACTCTTTCGTGTTGAAACGTGCCACAAAAAATGAAGAAGCCTTTTTAAAAAAAAAAAACTTTCAAACACTTTTTTCAGATTTAAAAAAAAAATAGTACTCGAATAAAAACCAGTTTATTTTGTGGGAAAAAAAAGTGTGTTGGGGGGGGGGATTTTTTTATAGTTCCATTGCTGTGACAATAGTTTTGAATCCTAACCAATGTTTGACCCCGGCTATGTCCTGAGTTATTGCACCTAAAATTTCTCCTACACACACCGGTCTCTTTCCACGCACAAATACTTGTAAGCCTTGATTTAACTGGTCTTAGCCTGATGAACTGACTTCATCTTGTATGTCAGATAGACAGGAAATAGAAATCACGGGACAGAAAACTATGAACCCAGGACAGCCAGCTAACAACCCCAGGACAGCCTAGCTAACAACCCTAGGACAGCCTAGCTAACAACCCCAGGACAGCCTAGCTAACAACCCCAGGACAGCCTAGCTAACAACCCCAGGACAGCCTAGCTAACAACCCCAGGACAGCCTAGCTAACAACCCCAGGACAGCCTAGCTAACAACCCCAGGACAGCCTAGCTAACAACCCCAGGACAGCCTAGCTAACAACCCCAGGACAGCCTAGCTAACAACCCCAGGACAGCCTAGCTAACAACCCTAGAAAGTCCAAAACAAATCACCAAAGTTTAGTGGCACAGTCTTCTGCCACATATATTATGCATCATCTTGTGATTACTAAATCAGTTTACCGTTGTCATTAGCAACACATTCTGATATTTGATCTTCTTTTGTGAAGCGCACAAAAATCAGGAAAACTCAGCGTCATGGGAAACGGAAGAGAGAACTTTTAAACATTAATTATAAAAAATAATTATGCAAAATATTTTTTAAAATCAACTTAAGTTCCATCACATCCGATCCTTGTCCAATACTCCACCGCCTTGTCCAATACTCCACCGTCTTGTCCAATACTCCACCGCCTTGTCCAATACTCCACCGCCTTGTCCAATACTCCACCGCATTGTCCAATACTCCACCGCCTTGGCCGAAAGTAACAAGTGGTTTTAAAACAATGAGTAAACTTGACTGTTTCCTTACAACTGTTGTGTGACGTGACGCTGGTGTATGTACCACAGTGGCACTTCAGCAAACACAAGGACGGTCTCCCTGTTTGTGACGTCATAAGTGACCCGTGATCTGGATGTCCAGATAAAATAATATAAATGAATGTCGTATTCAAATACGATATTTTCGTTCCAATGAAAGACATATGATCCTAGACATTTGATCCTAGTCATATGATCTTAGACATATGATACTGGACATTTGATCTTAGTCATATGATCTTAGACATATGATACTGGACATATGATCTTAGACATATGATTCTAGAGATATGATCCTAGACATATGATCCTAGGCGCCTTAATTGATATTGTATACATTATGTCGTAAAGTACAATTAACTTCAGTTGTATTTTCCTACACGCATAGATTCAGAAGTTTGTATGGATAAAATATAGTTGTAGTTGGACTTGAGTTGAAATCCAAAGCTTTTCTTCTTTTTTCTTCTTTTTTTTTCCAGCATAGGAAGATTCATTTATTTATTTATTTTCTGAATTATGCCTTGACTTAGAGTTTGACATGTCATCTAGAGGCTGACAGAGGTGCAGTCAGGGGTGCATGGGGAAATTCCCGGTGGTACGCCACGGTGGATGACAATGGGCTACCTGGACCGCGTCTACATCACGATAAAACGTGCGCTTTATGGTCTCAGTTCCACATGACGGTCCCGAGCCACTTAGACACTTTTAGAAACTCTTAGACATTTTTAAACACTCTTAGACACTTGTAGACACTCTTAGACACTCTGAGACACTCTTAGACACTCTTAGGCACTCATGTCCCCCACTTCCCCCCAGCTGTCTCGTTTAATCAAGTTTATGAACAACTGCCACGTGTTTGACCAGAGTGAGAAGCAGTTGAAGTTGTAGTGCACTTCATCTTTAGCACATGTGCACAGCGTGGGTCCCTGGTGCACTTCATCTTTAGCACATGTGCACAGCGTGGGTCCCTGGTGCACTTCATCTTTAGCACATGTGCACAGTGTGGGTCCCTGGGATTAGAGGGAAATTTGAACGCAACCTTCATTGGCACCTATTCTATTTTCAGACTTGGCCCTTGGGGAAAAGGGCCCAATAGGTATAAATGATTAACAATTTGTTTTAGCCCCCCCGTAGTCCCTAGATTATTTACGCTTTTATGAAGTTTGAAAAGAAAAGTTTTCATAGCGAGGTGATGTCATAGTGATGTCATGATCATTTAGTATCATATTTTAATAGTTTTATTATTATGATTATATTTTGCAAATGTGAAATAATTTTTTTTTAAAATTTATTTAATGAGACACGAAATAAATCCTTCCGAGAACCACTGCCATGGTGCGGACTTGGTGTCCATGTTTTTTTTTTAAACACTTGATCAGATTCGTACACAATCTAGCATCTTCATACATACTTTATCTTATTTTTACACACAAAAATAGAAGGCGGTCCACATGAATAAATAAGTAGTAATCGTTGAGTTGGCCGACTAGTGGATGTGGTTAATGACATTAACCGACGACCCATTGTGAGCAGGGCTGCCACTCAATTTTTTTTTTTAATTCCCGATATTTGGTCAAAATATTTCCAAAGATAAAAAATATATAAGAGTTTTATTTGTTTTTTTTTTAAAAGGATCTTGGGGAAATTTTTTTAAATAAAGTGAGTTTTGGCCCTGAATGGGGTAGTGAATTCCCAAGATCTTGGAAAATATCCCAAAGTATGGCAGCCCTGATTTACAGGCGTAATTATATTTCTCTTGGAAATATATGACATCCTTCTTTCGGTTAGCCGTTTGTGCCTTTTGGAGAGCTTCGCCCCCAAACCTCTTAGTTGAGTTGACGCTGTTCACGTGTTTACCTTCAAACCCTATTCTGCAACCCATGTCCTTGTAACTGATGTGCCCTTTTATTTTATTTGTGATTAACAAATATTCTTATATTGAACAAAAAAAAAAAAAAAAAAATTTTGTGCCTTTTGGAGAGCTTCGCCCCCAAACCTCTTAGTTGAGTTGACGCTGTTCACGTTTTTACCTTCAAACCCTATTCTGCAACCCATGTCCTTGTAACTGATGTGCCCTTTTATTTTATTTGTGATTAACAAATATTCTTATATTGAACAAAAAAAAAAAAAAAAAGACTCTATTCCGTTAGGATTTGTTCCGATCATTGCCTGATGCTGTTTATTTTTTTCTATTGATCCCAAATGTCGTTGAGATTAAACATGTATTTATTATTTAAAACAAACACACAAGAGATGTTTTTTTTATGAATGTATACATTTGTTTTTAACCATAACTGTCAACTAGAATTAACACTTGTTTCAACCAATCAAACAGCGAGTTGGGGTTGTGCTTTCTTTGTTCATTGTCGTTTATGTTTATTTCAATTTTTTTTGGTTGTTTAAAAAAAAATAAATGTTTTCTACATCTAGAGTAACGCAATGTGTTTAAGTTGGAGTCAGGTACAGTGGCGTCACTAAGGTAGGTGTCAACCAGTGGGGTAAACGCATTGTGAAAGTCACTCTAGACTCCCCCCCCCCATAGACCTTCTGACAACAGACTGCTCTGGTGGCAGTTTGTTTTGATGGCAGCTTGCTCTGGTGGCAGTTTGATCTGGTGGCAATTTTCTCTGATGGGAACCTGTTCAAGTTGGAGACATCTCTTGTATTTAAGACCCATATATTAAGACACCGACTCCAGCAAACTCTGCCAAATCTGAACATTTAGTATCCACGCTACAAGGATGACACCCGGAGTGGTCCCCCCCCCCCCCACTCACCCACATTGTTTCAACATTTCATAAGGGCAGTGTAGATACATTCGTTCATTTAATAAACTTTATCTGCTAAATGCAGAAATTCGACAACCACCTCGCCCCCCCCCCCCCCAATCTGTTTCAATTTTAATTTCTCTGGCTTCAAAGATATCAATTGTAATATACTCAGCTAAAACATATTTTAAACTGTTATCTGTATAAATAGGATAATACATTTCAAGTGTACCTCTAGTGAAATACAGAGGTGAACTCAAATGAAACTCAAATTAAACACTGTTCAATTAAGTTAACTGTTAACACCGCTCTCAGAGTCTCATGCCATCACACAAGGGCGATCACCTACTGCTTCCTGGTCTAGTTCCAGTCGTCACCTTGACTAAGTCATGCCGCTGGATCAAACAGACAAGGACGAGAGCTTGAGGCGGGCGAATTGGGCAACTCTCCCTCAACTTTAAACAAAATACAGTTCAAGTCAAGGGATACTGTATAGCTTGAAAATTGCCTTGGTCATATTCAAGTGCGGAGGACGAACCACAACGTATCACCACTAAGCGTGTTATAAAACAATACAAATAAATAATTTTCTAAAATTGTTTTATTTTAAGTGAAAATTTTCAATATTTTAAATAGAGGAAAAAAAATAAATAAAACTGAAATGTATTCTTATAAAAATCTTAATAGCCAGTCTTTGATCTTCAGTTCTGTATCGCATCAGTGATCCTTTAGCGGGAAGGTGTCAGTCCTAGTTTGTGATCCGCCAATATAAAGGAAAACAGAAGAATACAACACTTGGTAAATTAAATACGTATATCAAAGCGTGTTTTACATTACATTTTATATTGGTATACATGGTCAGACGTAGGATGTTCACTTGACAATAAACACTGATGGCACTTTTGGAAACGCACATGTCAATCATTTTAACATTTAACATTAGTTTGGTGGTTAAATTTGATGGTCAATGAACTAATGCTACCGGTTTATTATTAGAAGGGCGTTATTAAACCGAAACAAACAATGTATACATGATGTTAGGACTATCTGATTTTTAACAATGCCAGCCACCTATTTGGTTACATGACACTTCATCGACAGACACATCATTGGCAGACACATCATTGACAGACACATCATTAATAGACACTGTATCGACACACACATCATCAACACACACATCATTGACAGACACATCATAGGCAGACACATCATTGGCAGACACATCATTGACAGACACATAATTCAAAGACACATCATCGACAGACAATCATTGACAGAAAAATCATTGACAGACACATCATCGACAGACACACCAATGAAAGACACATCTTTGACAGACACATCATTGGCAGTCACATTATCGACATACACATCATTGACAGACACACCACTGACAGACACATCATTGGCAGTCACATTATCGACAGACACATCGACATAAACACCATTGACCGACACACCATTGACGGACACATAATCGACAGACACATCATAGACAGACACATTATCGACAGATACATCATCGACAGACACATCATCAACAGACACACAATTGACAGACACCTTGACAGACACATCATTCGCAGACACAAACATTGACATGAACACTTAATTGACAAACGTTTGAAATACAAACTGTTCAATAACGTAGATTATAGTGCTGAAAATAAATAAACTGTCTCCTTTGAAGGGGCGTAGGCCCAGGTGTTTTGTTCCCATTTATAAAGCTACAGAAATACAAGCAAACCCACAGATCTCTTGTTGATTGATGGATCTGGGAGAAACGTAGTAGGCATACTCCTCATTGTCTACCACGTATTTAAAACGAATAATTTGCTAGTCGATTGGCTTGGGCACAATGTTAGTAATTGAAATATTTATTCACACATTTTAAAGGACAGCTTCAAGAATTTAACTAATACATTTTCTTAAGTATTTCGTTTTTTCGTGGTCGTTAAAATGCACCTTATGGGACGGGCCCCTCGCAAGCTGAGACCCCTTACTTCAATCGATTGCGAGAATCGGTCAAGAAGTGTTACCGCCACACAAAACCACACACAAAATAAGCAAACAATTTCCATGAAAGCAATAAGAATAGGAAAGTTATCAGATCGGCACCGGCATCTTTAGGAGAATTTGCTATCGAGGGTCAATACTTCTTTGATACATGAAACTTGAATGCGCAAGGAGTTTACCCATTTACATAATCGCTTCAAAATAAATTATCAATCACGTACAATTATATAACATGCATATAAAGGATTTATACGAAAATTAGTTTGTTTTTTTTAAATTAGGGGTTGTTTAATTAATAAATAATTTGAATTTTTTAAAGGTTTCAAGATGAATCCGCCTGATTATACAAATAAATGCTAAATATGATAGATTTGAATTGTGACATATCGATGAAGTGTCTGTCAAAGAAATGTCAATGACGATTTTTTTTTCCGTCAATGAATTGCATGTCGACACAATTTCTTTCAATGATCTGTCTTTTCATGAAGAGTCCGTTGATGAAATGTTTTGTCGATGAAGTGTCTGCCGATGAACTGGTCTGCTATTGCATGTCTGGTCTGTATACTTTCAGGGGGCGGATCCATGTAATGTCTTGGGGACACAAAACAAGACAGGTGGCTCCAATAATAATCAGTTTAAAAATTAAGGCATGAATAGAGCAAAAGTAATTTTACCAGACTGAGACAGGAGCAGTTACTATAAAAGACCGAGGGAGCAACACGTAATATACAAGCCTGAGACAGTAACATTTCATGTACGAAATTGAGACAGTAACAGTGACCTTCTTACGTTTGCCATAGTTTTTCTGTCATGTCCCGTTTGCCGTGAGTTCAAGACGGAGCGATTCTGTGGGAGGGCTGGAAGATATAATTGTTCACAACCTTAATGACGTAATGATCGAAGAGAGGCAAACGCCTAATCAGTGGCATCACTAGGGCTGGGGTAACCTAGTGCGATAAATTCCCGTTGTGTTGCCCACCCCTTCAGACTTCCCAAAGGAAATCATCTGAGTGCTTGCTCTGTTGGCTCTCTGCTCTGGTCAAAACCAGCTAAGGTGGTACCCTGCTCCGTTGAAACCCTGCTATGGTGACACCTCTGCCCTAGTGACAACCTGCTCCGTTGAAACCCTGCTGTTCTGACACCCTGCTCCGTTGAAACCCTGCTCCGGTGACACCTTTACTCTAGTGACACCTTTGCTCTAGTGACGCCTTTGCTCTAGTAACGCTTTTGCTCTAGTGACACCTTTGCTCTAGTGACACCTTTGCTCTAGTGACACCTTTGCTCTAGTGACACCTTTGCTCTGGTGACACCTTAGCTCTGGTGATACCTTTGCTCTGGTGACACCTTTGCTCTGGTGACACCTTTGCTCTAGTGACACCTTTGCTCTAATGACACCTTTGCTCTAGTGACACCTTTGCTCTGGTGACCCCTTTGCTCTGGTGCACCTTTGCTCTGGTGACACCTTTGCTCTAGGGACACCTTTGCTCTAGTGACACCTTTGCTCTGGTGATCCCTTTGCTCTAGTGACACCTTTGCTCTAGTGACACCTTTGCTCTGGTGACACCTTTGCTCTGGTGACACCTTTGCTCTAGTGACACCTTTGCTCTAGTGACACCTTTGCTCTAGTGACACCCTGCTCTCTTGTGTAGTTATGATCCATTATGAAAGGCCTTGGGCTATTTCTGTTGAATTTACAATGTTCCAGTTGATTCCCCCCCCCCCGGGAGGGGGGTATCACCTGGTGCTGCGTTCTACCCCTCCACCGCATCCCCAAGTGACGTCACTGTAACTTATTCAATAGCAACCCCAGTGCAATAGACCAATGATATGATGACCAACACAAACATATTCAAGCTCAGTGCGTGTTGTCAGGGGGAAAAACACAGCAAAAAGAACAAAAAGAACAACATCAACAACAAACAAAGCAACAATACATTAAGAATAGTGCAACAAAACAAGTCTATTAATGCCGCCACAGTGGCAGCTCATGACTTAAAGTATAGGGGGGGGGGGGAGGGCTGGAGTTCCTCTGTTCTATACACGAGCCGCCACAGCAACATAAGAAAAATAAAAATAATAAAAAAAAAAGATGGAGTTTACAAGACTATCTCAAGATACATAATAGTGCAACAAAACAAGTCTATTAATGCCGCCACAGTGGCAGCTCATGACTTAAAGTATAGGGGGGGGGGGAGGGCTGGAGTTCCTCTGTTCTATACACGAGCCGCCACAGCAACATAAGTAAAATAAAAATAATAAAAAAATAAGATGGAGTTTACAAGACTATCTCAAGATACAGTTCAGTCACTTCATCGAGAATCTTATTTAGAGTATTAAGAATTAAGTGTCTGGAGATGTCTAAATATTTTTAGAGAGTACACAAGTGAAGTAAAAAAAAAACTGCATTACTGAGTTATAACGGCCGCTAATGGCGTCATCAGTATAACGCTGGTATTGATCACGAGTTGTGGGAACCTCAGCGCTCGCCACGGTCTGTGGATAAAATAGTTGGGAACAATTGTTGACAAAAAAAAAATTGTATATCGTCTCAAATTGTTAACGTACGTTAACTATTAACTCCTATGAGCTCATTTAAGTGTTCTCCGGCAGAAATGTTACAATTTTGTTACAAACAGAAATGTGTACTTTGATGTACTTTAATTTTAACCAGCAACCAAATCCTGTCAATTATGTACACACCGCTAAATCTTGTTCAAGGCACCTGTCAGAACCAATGCTATGGGAATTGTTCGTTTGACGGCTTGTCCAGGATTTGTCAGGGTTGATCAAAATGCCTCTAATTTTTTTAGACCTCATTCTAGTTATATTTCAACATTTACATTATATTGACATTTAAATCCTTGTATTGGGTTTTTGCCATCATTTCCTAACAATGTGTCTTGTTGGATCAGTCCAACTACCGGGTGAGCTGCGATTTCTTTCCAGCATCAGTGGTACCAGGATATATGGTCCCAACATCTGTGGTACCAGGATATATGGTCCCAACATCTGTGGTACCAGGATATATGTCCCAATATCTGTGGTACCAGGATATATGGTCCCAACATCTGTGGCACCAGGATATATGGTCCCAACATCTGTGGTACCAGGATATATGGTCCCAGCATCTGTGGTACCAGGATATATGGTCCTAACATCTAGGCACCAGGACATGTGGTCCCAATATCTGTGATGCTAAGATATGTGGTCACAACATCTGTGGTACCAGGATATGTGGTCACAACATCTTAGGTACCAGGATATGTGGTCCCAGCATCTGTGTTACCAGGGCATGTAGTCCCAGGAACTGTGGTCCCAGGAACTTTGGTTTAGTCCCAGAATCTGTCATCCCAGGATCAGTAGTCCAAGATTCTGTGGTTCCTGAATCTGTGGTCTCGTGATCCATGGCACCAGGATCTGTGGTCATAGGCATTGCTGTGTACTCGTGGGTAATATCACCAGAGGTGGGCTACATTTTCCTCGCACACTTTAAAAAGTCATGTATTGCTTCCACGACTAGCCCCCAAAGAACTGCTACACGTCACCCCCTAAAGACCTGCCCCCCATCCCACCTTAAGCCCCTCCCCCGCTCCCCCGTAAAGACCTGCCCCCGGCACCCCTGCTTAGAATTAAAGAATCACATTAAAGGTACCGAAACATCCACGTTAAACCTCCAAGGACGTCGCCAATAGGGTTGTTGGGTGGTCGTCCTGTCCTGCTGTCGGCCGGTTGATCTGTCACTGACATCTTGTTGGGAAGATGCACTGTCACTGACCACTGGGCGGGTGGGTGTACTGTCAATGTCTGTCACATGCATCTGTTAGTCAGAAAGGAAAAAAAAACATATGCATTAGTCTTAGAGCTGTAGGCGCAACATGGCGCCACTTATACAACTTTCAGTACCCGTTGCACTGAATATTTCAGATACTAATGTAGGTGTTGGTAAGGACTTAGCTTTCATAAATGGTTAAGATTAGAAAAAAAAATACTTATAAAAATCATGTTTTTTAAGCTTGTACTTCATTTACTCCCCAAGGTAGATTTAAAAAAAGTCAACAAAATACTTCACGATACTTATAAATTAATGAAGTCAAATTAGTATTTTTTTTTTTTTAAATACCCTCAGAGAGAAGAAAGGAAAGAAGAAAAAAACAATAACTTTAATTACAATATGTTAAGTTGCATTTTTAATATTACAATGATGCCGATGGTCAAGGTGACCAATCAGTAATGAAGATCACATCAGAATTCATTGGCAACTAAATCGTTATGCTCTGACCACTAAGTTCACTTGGCTATAATAATGTGATGTAATATGATGGTAAAAAAAATATTTCTGGATCCAATACTTACAGCAGGGTGTGTTGGCCATATTGAGAAGTAGTATTTCTGTGGTGGCCACTGTTGATGAGATGTAAAGTGCAAACAATACACTAAAAGCAGCTTTACAGGTGGTATGTTAATACCTAGGTTTACACTTTTAATGATTCTAATGCATGCACTAGTTTCGTTTTACGGAATGGTTCTAGGAGATGAACTAACTAATGCACTTATTCTGGCCAAGATCTGAGGTTACACTCTTATGACCGACTTGTGCATTGGCTACCAGCTCCATCTGCTAAGCCGTGCCGCAGTAACATTGTCCCCACATAAGACTCTCCCGCCACCATGGCCTCCCCTCGAAACATCCAACGAGGGACATTCAGTCAACAGACTCGCTAGCGTTTCTGGGACCAGGCTGTAATGCCAGCAGGTAGGGACCCTGTTGTTATCTAGCCTCTTGAAGTATGTGCCAATGGGACAGTGCTCGGTACACATCTGTGTCCCTAGAATCTGCTTTCTACGGCCTAACCTCCACCAAGGGTCTTGTCTGCTAGGAGTCCACAAGTTAGCCTCTGGCTGTCTTCTTTTCTTATTGAATGATGCTATTACATGAACTAGTTCAGCCTAAAATCTGCTCATCAGATAGATTCATGTCTTTTGAGCAGTGATAGTTTAGAGTGCCTTGGTCACAGTTTTAGTGCTCCGGCTATAGTTTAGAGTGCTCCGGCTATAGTTTAGAGTGCTCCGGCTATAGTTTAGAGTGCTCTAGTCTTATCTAGAGTGCTCCAGTCATAGTTTAGAGTGTTCCGGACATAGTTTATAGATTGCTCTGGCGATAGTTTGCAGTGCTCTAGTCATAGTCTAGAGTACTCTAGTCATAGTCTAGAGTGCACAAGTAATAGTTTAGAGTGTTCCGGACATAGTTTAGATTTCTCCGGTCATAGTTTACAGTACTCTGGTCATAGTTTACAGTGCTCTGGTCATTGTTTACAGTGCTCTGGTCATAGTTTACAGTGCTCTGGTCATAGTTTACAGTTTTCTGGTCATAGTTTACAGTGCTCTGGTCATAGTTTACAGTGCTCTGGTCTCAACGTCTGTGGTACCAGGACATATGTTCCCAACATCTGTGGTACCAGGATATGTGGTCCCAACATCTGTGGTCCCAGGAACTTTGGTTTTGTCCCAGAATCTGTGGTCCCAAGATCAGTAGTCCCAGAATACGTGGTTCCTGAATCTGTGGGCATAGTTTAGAGTGCTCTGGTCTGTGCCTCATCGAGGTTTTTAAATGAACTCATTCTCTTGGTAAGCTACAGTTCACATATATCCTATATATGAGGGGCTTGTTGGGATAGAGCAAATTAAGGGGATAAGGAGAGTGTCACACATTGTGGATGAGGTTGATTGTCTAAGTGAGCGAGAAAGAAAGGGAGAGACACAGAGAGATTTACAGAGAGAGACAGAGAGAGAGAGAGAGAGAAAGAAAGAAAGAGCGAGAAAGAAAGATAAAAAGATTGAAAGAAAGAGAGAGAGAGAGTTACAGAGAGAGAAAGAGAGAGAGAGAGAGAAAGAGAGAGAAGGGAGAGAGATGGGGGAAATTGAGAAAGATAGAGAGAAAGGGTGTCAGAGAAAGTTAGAGAAACAGCAAGAGAGGGGGAGAGAGAGAAATAGAGAGAAAGAGAGAGAGAACGAGCGACAAAAAGAAGGAGATAGAAAAAGTGTGATTGGACGAGAAGGAGGGAGAGAAAGAAAGAGAGAAAAGAGAGAGGAGGGGAAAGAGAGAAATAAGGGAGAGAGAGAGAGAGAGCGAGAAAAATAGAGAGTTAGAGCGAGAGACAGAGGGTGATAGAAAGAGGTAGATTGTAAGAGAAAGGGAGAAAGAGAGAGAAAGAGAGAGAGAAGGAAGAGACAAAGGGTGAGGGAGAGAGAGAGAGAGAGATAGACTTGATAAATAAAGAAGTGAAAGATGAAATGCTTTACAACACTACTTCATCATCTTTGCATCTTGGACAACTGCTGAACGGACCACATGTGCTGCACAACGTGTTGATGCCACCAGCTCTTACTTTAAACTTGGTAGGTAATTCGTTCCTTGAGTAGAACACAACATCATGTTGTATCGGAGAATCATTGCTAGAGTCCACTGGCCACACTTTTGAATACCTTGGATCCACCTGTTGATTTGGTACCTAGGGGTGTAAAAAATTCTGACTGAGGGAATTTTAAAACAATTTTTTTTAGCCTGTTTATAAAATGTGTCTATTTAAAAAAAATGTGTACTATATTTGTGCATTTCATCGTAGTGTGTGTAGCAAAAGTAACCCAGACATGTTATTTCAGATAGTTGTGTAAAACAATAGTAACCAAGGAATGTTATTTCAGATAGTTGTGTAAAACAATAGTAACCCAGGAATGTTATTTCAGATAGTTGTGTAAAACAAAAGTTACCCAGACATGTTATTTATTAGTGTCTTTTGAGCCGTCATTACCCGCAAGATTTTCCTTTGGCATAATTTACCCCAGTTTGCAGACACTTTCATAAGACGCTACTCTACTGTACAAGTAAACATTATCATCTTATCACCACTGACCACACTAAAACACATTCCATAGCAAATTGACTAACCACACAAACGTACATTCGGTAAACGATGAACTAAGCACAGCAACCACACTAACTAGCCACATAATAAACTTACATTCGGTGGCGGATACATTGTTTCAGCTGCTGGTTCATAGGCGTTGCCTTGGTTCTGAATGTAAAACAGAAGAAAATTACACCATAAGAATTGGGCATATTTATGGGCATATTTATGGGCATATTTATGGGCATATTTATGGGCATATTTATGGGCATATTTATGGGCATATTTATGGGCATATTTATGGGCATATTTATGGGCATATTTATGGGCATATTTATGGGCATATTTATGGGCATATTTTTGGGCATATTTATGGGCATATTTATGGGCATATTTATGGGCATATATAAAGCATTTACTATTTAGCCATTATTTCTTTTTCTTTTTTTCTTTTCTATATTTTGAGGGCCCCGATCAATTTATTGATCATTCTGGGCTCCTGGTTTGAATTTAGAGTTTGCCGTGTTATAGATGCGTTGCCATCCAAGACTAATGAGTCCCATCCACCCAGGGTGATTGGGACGTTGGTTTTGGGACTCCAGACCACAAGCTGCTATTTGAATTGATTCAGTTTAGACCGCTCGGCCACCCAAACCACCCCGTTAGCCAAGTGGTCAGTTACAAGTAAATGAGAGAAAAAGTAAAAAGATATCAATTTATTCCTACTTCCTATTTAAAGATATATCTTAACATAAAAATTTTTTTGACTTAACCTCGACAAACATAAAAAAATCGAGTCTTGCATCGAGCCAGTTATGTGTTTATTTAACCTGTTAACACCAAATGGTGTCAAGTTTGTGAACACAATTAGAACATAGTCTATAAAACACATTAAAATTACCTACCCACAGGGGGTCCATCATGACATCGTTCTAAGGATTTAAAAAAAGATAATTATGCACGTGAAAGGCTTTATTCAATAAAGAAATATTAATTTCAATCATATTATCATTTGTTATTTTCCATATATTTGATAAATATACGAATTCAACGAAGCTTGTTTTCACATAAACCAAGTCCAAGTCCCTAACCATCCATCACCTCCTTACAACTACAGAAACTGGCCTTTACGCCTTTGTGAATGTGCATTTTTAAAAAAAAAGTGCACCTTAGGTCAATTAAGAGGTAGTACGTGGATATATAATGACTACGTTATCTAGTTCACAAATGAAAGGCAAACCTTACCAGATATACTTAGACCTCAAATCAACCACAGCATTAGCTCAAGTTCCCCAGAGCTTTACATGAAGTCGGATCCGACAGAATTAAATACTGAAATTTTAATAAAGATTTCCCCCATTCCACGGCTACAAGTCATACACTTCGTCTTCATCAACAGTCAAATTCGTATACATACATTTAGGAACAAACCAAAATAGCAAGACAAAAAGCCATAAGAGCAAAACAAAAAGTAATAAAGCAAGACAAAAAAAAAAAGCAATAATAGCAAGACAATGAAAGCCTCTATAGCAAGACAAAGAAAGCCATAATAGCAAAGAAAAAGAAAGCCATTACAGCAGGACAAAGAAAGCCATATCACTTGTTCCGAGTTTACACTTCAGAAATTGAACGGATGGACATGGATGAATTTTAATTCATGTCTGTTGAGTGATTTGGTCAGTGCACACCATGATTTATCCGGATTTTTTTTATAAAATGCAAAACAAAAACAAAAAACAACAAAAAAAAAAACAACAAAAAAAAACAACAAAAAAAACCCCCAACACTTGATATTTAGGTAAAAAATAAACAAATAACAACGCAAGTAACTAAAATGAACAATATTACTTAGAAGTGAGAATAGTGAAAGAAGGAAAGACAAAGTAAAAACAATATTAAAGAAGAAAGACTTAAGAAAGACTAGGACAAAAATGTCAAACTAAAAATGAAGTAATGATGTGGTTAGATAAAGAGAAAAATGTCATTGTATGATAAAGATGTTCCGGGATCTACGTTGACATGATGTCTCGAGATCTGTAACGATGTGATGTTCCGAGATCTACAGGGACGGGATGTTTCGAGATGCGTGGTGACGTGATGTCTCGAGATGTTGCGGTGACGTATCTTAAATCTTTTGGAATCTGTTGAATTGTAAGACACATCGCCTGCTGAAATCGAAAAGGCACCATCTATACTACAGAAACACAAGCGAGATAGTTCCTTTCCGCTCCCAGCAGAAGACATGGAAAGATCGCAGCCTCCTTCTGGTTCATAAAGAGCCCCCCCCCCCCCCCCCCCCCCCCCCCCCCCCCCCCCCCCCCCACACCACTCCTTTTGTCCCTGATAGATTGTTCATGAAACAGGTGTCTGCGGTTGTCTCTCTCTCTGATCTCTACATCATACATCAGGCTGATGTTTCCCGGTTTTGCTGTCTTTCAGCCCCGGAGTGAAGAAGTCATGCACCCCTATTTGGAAGTCAGCCACAGAAAGTCTTGTCCATCTCGGGGCCTTGTTTTAGGCAACTCTTTTTAGTAACAAGGATATGATAGTAAAGCCTGCGTTCGTGTCATGTGAAGGGAAAACTTCCAATTTTTCACAAACAAAACAACAACAAAATATGTGGAACTCAGTTTATAGTTACCAGCGTGATCTTGCAATTGATGCAATTCAGACATAATTTAGTGAAACAAATATTCTTTCTACGCTGTGAGTGCGTGTACGAGTGTAAAGCAAATGATCTGTCTGCCCCATCATATCATATGTCTGCCCCATCATAAAATATGTCTGCCCCATCATAACATATATCTGCCCCGACATAACATATGTCTGCCCCGTCATAACATATGCTTGCCCCGTCATAACATATATCTGCCCCGTCATAACATATGTCTGTCCCGTCATAACATATTTCTGCCCCATCATAACAAATGTTTGCCCCGTCATAACATATATCTGCCCCGTCATAGCATATGTCTGCCCCGTCATAACATATGTCTGCCCCGTCATAACATATTTCTGCCCCGTCATAACATATTTCTGCCCCGTCATAACATATGTCTGCCCATTCAACTAATCAATTTAACTTTAAACAGTTTCTTTTACGACTAGCAATAAATGAAACCTCCTTACCTGTGACTCTGGGGTGTTGCCTAAAGGGATCTTGAACAAACAGATCAATGCCTGGAACAGACTTGGATTTAAAACATATTTGAATAAATTCAATGTCAATAAAAAAACCCTGAACTATCAAGATTTGAAGCAACGCTATAGAGCACAGAGATACGTTATTCTGTTGGTAAAGCTGACTTTGTCTGCAGTGATCATGCTTCAAGTGATTCTTCCTTATTAACGTCCATTGTCTGGTATTTTATCAGATACATTTAAATAAATGTAAAAGATATTCTAGAGACTCACTTTTTCTCCACTCGTTGCACAACGTCCCGTGAAGAAATTATCACCGAGTTGCGGAACCTGGAGATAGGATGAGATTAATAAAAAGAACACCTAAAAAAATATTTAATTGTTTCGTAAATCCAGCAATACATGCTTGAAAAAGCAAAACAAACGCTGCGCATTTTAAAAAAAAAATATTCATTAAAGTCTTTAAATATCACACATTTATATATTTTATAATATCACTGGTTTAAATAACGTTATTTCTCAGTAAGTGTTGATAAGTCTTTCCAAGCTCTTTAGAATTTTGTCATTATGAAATAGTAAATTCAGATGAGAGAAAAACAACCAAATGTTATCAGTGCTTCAACTACTGAGATGGTAATATAGATTCCCTTAAAAGATATTTCGGTTCATCCGTCTCCACGATGATCACCGTTCACATCTCAAATCATTCGATGATATCTGGACTTAATGTGTGCCTGTCGGTTCGTTGATGGCGAGACCCTTGCTGTGATCCTAGAAGGGAAATTACTTTTGAGTATGTGTAAAGGCTGTTTCTATTTCACATTGAATTCTACAGCTATCCTGTTGGCATTGTGTTGTGGATGCTCTGAAATGTTCATCTATTGAGGAAATTCTTAATTCTGAGTCCTCAAGGCTGGAAGAGCATCTCAAACCTACATGTCTTGAAAAACTACTGAAATATACAGATCTGGAAGAGTGTCTGGGATCTACATATCTGGGAAAGTGTATTAAATCTACATGTCTGGGAAAGTGTCTTACTGTCATCAAGCAACGCCATCAATATCTGCCATCACTCACTGACATCGCTCACTGCCATCATTCACTGCCATCACTCCCTACAATCACTCACTGCCATCACTCACCGCCATTTTTTTACTGTCATGACTCGCTGCGATCACTTACTGCTATCACTCACTCCCATCACTTAATACCATCATTCACTGTCATCGCTTACTGCCATCTCTCACTCCCATCTCTCACTGCCATCTCTCACTACCATCACTCACTGCCATCACACTCTGCCATCACTCTCTGCCATCACTCACTGCTTTCGCCAGCAGAAAGAACTGCTCACCATGACATTTCTGAAAGACCCGGCTGTAACCAAGATCAATAACAGGAACGCTATCCAGATCATGTCAGCTTTCCTTGTTCGACACTTTGAAGATCTGAATGGATGGGAGACACATAGTCACATATCTCAATTTTAAATCCGTCAAGGGTTACAATTTCATACAGTTTTTATGTCAACATATCTTACCCTGGCGTCAAAAAAATTTGGATCATAGATGTACAATCAGCAAGTATCGAATCAACACAATAGATTTAAGCGCTCAAAGAGCTTTTGCACTATTTGGGGTATACCATTAATCTTTTGGTATAGACGTGTCCACTGTATGGGAAATGGGCGTAACAAAGTACGTGAAAACCGGAAAAAATGACAAATCAAAGCAACGAATGTGTCGGCAAGATGCCTTCTTCGAATGCCTTCTTCTTGATGTGCCTTCGTTTACTACATTGCAACTAAGGGTTTATTTTTAATTTTATAATGTTTTTACTTTTGTCGTTCGCTGAAGAACTTCTTGCCGACACAATCGTTGTTTTATTACCTAACGTAATTGCATGCTCTCCCCCTTTTGAAGTATACCAGCAGTCATGAGCGTACATACTTGTCCACTATGAGGGTGTATACAATAAGCCATGGGTGTATATACTTGTTCATATGTGCAACCCTTTTCAATAACCATATAGAAAAACTGATTGTATACTTTTTTTTTTATTGCGACGCCCTAATTGTCATTTATAAAATTTTATTAGCTGACTTTTCATGTATTGACATAATTTATTTCACCAGCTATTTCAGAAAAAAACAAAAGATGATATTACACACCAAACTTGTGATAGTTAAAAACAAAAAAGAAAGAATCTCATTTAGCGTAGTAATCGGGCATTTTTTAAATTCAAATCGGTGTTATCATATTTCCTTCATCTTTTCCTTGGAAAAACATGGAAAACTCATTTTGGGGGCTTGGGGTTTGGGGGTTAGGGCTGAAAATTTAATAGAATGGTTTTTATGGGGAACGAGTCTAAGTGTCAAGTTTCAGCTCTATAGGTTGACGGGGAAGTTGGTCAATTGGCCGCCCGAATATTTTGCCCGCCAGCCACTCAACCATACACGAACAAAAGCGATGTTAATAAAAAAAAAGTTTTGAATTTTTATTTTTTTTTGGAATTTGGAATTTTAAATTAATTTAAAAAAAAAAACAACGTAAAAAGAAAACAACAAACTTTATTGTGCACAGGAACCCCGAAGTAAATGTCCACGTAGAGTCTCCAACCCGTCAGGAAATACAGGAACATATTCGTATCTTTACCACACATTCGCTTTTATATAACAGGATCGCCTGAGTCTGTTTTCTCACGAGCTCCTGTGCTCCACACCCGTAATTATGTTGGGGTAGAGGCTATATTTACACGCTACCAAAGCTGGTCTTTAAAACTAGTTTTTTTTAAAAATTTGAATCTTTTGGAAACGAGTCCACGCATGACTTGGGTTAGATCATGTATAGAAAGGCATTGAGACGACTGTTGCTATAATACATAATCTATTTTCATAATACTGAATTTGTTGTCTTTATACTGTATCTATTGTCTTTATACCGAATCTATTTTCATTATACTTAATTTTTTGTCTTTATAGAGAATCTATTGTCTTTATACAGAATCTATTTTCATAATACTGAATCTATTTTCATATTAATAATTCTATTTTCGATATGTTTTCTATAACCCAAGTAATATTATCTGGTCACTGGTCCCTTACTATCTATACATTGAGTCACTGGTCACTGGTACCTTAGTATCTCTACATTGGGTCACTGGTCACTGGTCCCTTAGTGTCTCTACATTGGGTCACTGGTCACTGGTCCCTTAGTATCTATACATTGAGTCACTGGTCACTGGTCCCTTAGTATCTCTTCATTGGGTCACTGGTCACTGGTCCCTTAGTATCTATACATTGAGTCACTGGTCACTGGTCCCTTAGTATCTATACATTGAGTCACTGGTCACTGGTCCCTTATTATCTCTACATTGGGTCACTGGTCACTGGTCCCTTATTATCTACGCATTGGGTCACTGGTCCCTTAGTATCTATACATTGAGTCACTGGTCACTGGTTCTTTAGTATCTATACATTGGGTCACTGGTCACTGGTCCCTTAGTATCTACGCATTGGGTCACTGGTCCCTTAGTATCTATACATTGAGTCACTGGTCACTGGTCCCTTAGTATCTCTACATTGGGTCACTGGTCACTGGTCCCTTAGTATCGATACATTGGGCCACTGGTCACTGGTCCTTTAGTATCTATACATTGAGTCACTGGTCACTGGTCCCTTAGTTTCTATAAAGTGGGCCACTGGTCTATTAGTTTCGATACATTGGGTCACGACTGTAAGAAGGCTGGACACCTGTGGAATATGTTATCTATGTGAGTGAAATGACCTCACATTGGGCATTGTACGGGGAATCATATGTTTAAAAGCTAATTTCCTGGGGGGGGGGGGGGGGTGTCTTTGTATTGGGCATTGTACGGGGAATCATATGTTTAAAAGCTAATTTCCTGGGGGGTGGGGGAGGGTGTCTTTGAAGATGTGATTTGTGAATCGGCCTATACGCTAAATATATCCTGTAAGACTTCATTTACAGTAGCGCTTTATATACAGTAGCGCCTGACAATAAGAAAACCCTTTACCGTAAGCGTAGCGTAGTTTCCGCTTCTATTTTATGTCCGTTTAATCTTATCTTCAATCATCTCTGTGCCCATGTTGGACTTGTTTCGTCGGTGATATTTTATCTGCTGCAAGGTTTTATAAAGCAATGCTAGCTCAGGCCATGGAAGGCCCGGGGGGGGGGCATAGAGGGCCCGGGGGGGGCATAGAGGGCCCGCCCCCTTCGACACGATTTGGTGGGGGCGGCATTTTCGGTCTATTTTATGTAAGAAATATTTTTTTTGTATGAAATGTATACTTTTAATTGCGAAGTTGTTTTCTTTGTGATTGGTAGGCGTCAAAAGTCTAGTCACTTCACTGACTGAAATCATTCTTAATAGAAGTAGACCAAAAAGAAGTTTGCTATTTGCGAGCGTTTAGTCTCGATATATTACGCTGTAATGCCACTAATACTGATTGTGTGGTTCGAAGTGAATCCTTATTAAAAAAAAAAAAATTACATCTGGGCAGGGGTTCTCAAACTGAGGTTCAGTGAAATGGTTCAGAGGGCTTCGTGGGCTGCATTTCCTTTGTGATTTTATTATTACAAGCTTTTGTCTAAGAAGGGTCTCTATGGCTTTCGTCTGAATGACAAAGGGTTCATGGAATAAAAAAAAATAATAATTTTTTTTAGTAATCCCTGGTCTGGAGAGATATTCAACTGCTTGGGGGACTGGGGTGGGGTTGGAGTGGTGTGGGGGTGGGGTGGGGTTAGGGTTGGAGTATGGGTGGGGTGAGACAGGTAGCACGGGTGAGAGCCGAGGACAAGATCGTGGGCAAGTGAATGTAACGTACAATTACAGCACGACCGATGTCGTCAGAGTGTCTGCACACAAGCCGGCTAAGTGCAGGGGTTAAACGTAGAGGGAATGGGTTTAACTCTTGTTTATGAGACGGGACAGGTATTTGGGAATCTGTTGCTGTATTAAAGATGTTGTCTCCCCCCTCTCTCTCCCCCCACCCCCCACACGAAGACGTTGAAAGTTACCATGCAACAACCTTAGAAAACATAAATAATTTACATTGATGTAACCGTAACAACCTTGGGAGTAAGCGTTCAGCTGATAACATTATAATTATTATTTAGAAGACGATAATGTGACCCGCAAGGCCACGTTATCATGTGACTCCTGTTAAAATATTCATGGATAGGAGCAGATCAAATGATCGTAGTTGAAACCTTTATTCAAAAAAAAAAGAAAACATTTAGCTTTTCACAGAGTCTTTATGTTTCCGCACCTCAAAATAGAATGATATAGTTTGCTAAAACGAATTATAGAAGTATAGAATTTACAAATTGGTCAAGTCCTTCCGGGTTAGATGAAATGACACTTAACAAGATATATCAATTCAATTTTTAATTCCTATACACTTACAGACATGGTGAAATCGTTTAACGTTTTATATTAAGGTCGTATTACTCTGTGAAGTTCTTATTGTACTAGCATGTACAATGATAATGATCCCTCATATCGGTTCTGTAGTCAGGGCTCGTTTCTGTCATCTACGCGCCCTGGGTCAGCTTCGTGCTTAACTAAATAAGACAACAGCCAATACCGAAGAAGTGGCTCTAATCCAATCAAAATGAGATGGATGTAACAGTTGTTTGTGGGCTTTACCTCAAAATCAAATTCAGAGACTCCAGAAGGCACAAAATACTGCAGCACGCATTTTATCGCGGATAAAGAAATCTCACCACATCACACCAGTTCTTAAAGATCTCCATTGGCTTCCTGTGAGTGAGTCCATTGACCACACAATTATGTGGCTGGCGTACAGCTGTATAGAAGGCTCTGCTCCGGATTATCTTGAACTGATTTCTAAACACGTATCCTTAAAGAACCTGCGCTCTCCAACACAGTCCTTACTGAGAGTTCCCACTGTGGATAGACACAGAAATACATCCCACGGAGTGCGCTCTTTTGAAGATCTTGCGACTAAATTGTGGAACAGTGTGCTTCCATTTTTTTTCTTTAAATAGATTTTAGGACATCGGAACACGGTGAGCATGCTAAAATAGCATGGATACAAGCTAGAGACCGTATAAAAGTTTTTTTTTTTTTTTTTTTTTTTTTTCGGCCGAAACCGAAATTACACCGAAAGTTGAAAATGACTTTAGGCCGAAATCAAAAGCTTAAAGAGACTTTCTTCCGAATAAACCAAAAACGAAAAATTTAGATATTTTGAAATTCGTTCACCCATAAATTCTGCAAAATTCAAAAAAAAAAAAAAAATGAGCATGCTAAAATAGGATGGATACAAGCTAGAGGCCGTATAAAAGTTTTTTTTTTTTTTTTTTTTATTTCGGCCGAAACCGAAATTACACCGAAAGTTGAAAATGACTTTAGGCCGAAATCAAAAGCTTAACGAGACTTTCTTCCGAATAAACCAAAACCGAAAGATTTAGATATTTTGAAATTCGTTCACGCATACATTCTGCACAATTCGAAAAAAAATAAAAAAATTTGGAAAGTATTGGGAAATCTTTACTTTCTTTTTATTTAAAAAAATGAGATCATTGTGAATATTAATAAATAAACAACTCATGAATACTTTGACTTAACCATTCTAATTAAAAAGTCATTTAAATTTGTAAAATTGTATTTTAAAGTAGAATGTTGAAAGACAATTTGGAAGGGGGGATGGGAGGGGGGGTGGGGTGGAATTCATAGAAAATAGACCATTGAGTGCCCTTTGCTTTTATAATATAATTTCAACGCTACTTAGATACATATCTACCATATTTATTGTGGCTCTAAATATCAGTATTTAAGGCTATAACAATATCACCACAATATTTTGCGGTTATCGTCATACTAATGCTTCATGTTTTCATAAATGGCTGGAAAAGAAATCTCTTTATTAATATTTAGCCTAGTGTCAACACACTAGTCTTTCCGTGTTGGTGACGTAATTATTTCGTTCGTTGACCAACCTCCCTCACCCCCATTGGTGGGGCAAATTTTTTTAACCTGGTCTCATAAAATTGTTATTCTGACGGGTCTCGACAGAGAATCACAAAAGAGCTCTAAATTGGTGGCCAAAATCATACAAGTTAACAGGTCTACAGTAGGTCTACAACATAATTATTTTACGAACCCGTGATACATGCACATGTATGTATTTCGTCACTAACAATCATGGGCGCCCGCAGGTAGGGGCAAGGGGGGCGCTTGCCCCCTCCCCTGGATTGATTGGATAAAATTTTTTTAGACAAAAATAGACAAAAAATTTATTAAAGTGAAGAGAAAATAAAGAGAAAGTAACTAAGCTGATGTCCTTTCCGTTAGTTCACCAAACAAATACGCTACAGTAAATTAAAACTATATTAAAACATTACTAAAAATTGTTTGCCCCCCACCCCCCTGGAAAGTTAATCTATTTTTTTTGCCCCCCCCCCCTAGAAAGTTTTCTGCGGGCGCCCATGGTAACAATAGAAAGTAACTAAGCTGATGTCTTTTCCGTTAGTTCACCAAACAAATACGCTACAATAAATTAAAACTATATTAAAACATTACTAAAAATTGTTTGCCCCCCCCCCCCCTGGAAAGTTAATCTATTTTTTTTGCCCCCCCCCCCTAGAAAGTTTTCTGCGGGCGCCCATGGTAACAATGTTTATGAGCATGATAACGATGAATTTCAAGAAAATAATGAATTGAAAAAAAAGACCAATGTTCCTTAATTTTTATTCGATTTTTTAAATAAAACAAAAATAATAATGGAAATATTGCAATCCCTAGGATTATATTATTAACCTCTGAATATGAGGATTGTTAAGGATATATCTGTATATTGGGATAGCGTGTTGCTTGGAGAGTTTATGTGCTACTTTATATATTATGCTATTATGTTTTGACGTAATTTGTGGTAAGGGGGTTATGACGTATTGAGGGGGTAGCTCGTTGTGATTGTGGAATGGCGGCCGTTGACAATGTAGTTTAGTTGTGTTAAAAAAAAAATACTTTATTTTAAAAATATTTTTAAAAAAACGTTTGCGCAATGAATATAATAAGCCATCGACAAACGAAGCTAACGAACCTTGATAAGAACGGCTCTGTAACAACGACATTGATGAGCATGATAATGATAAAACAAAATGAATATCACAAATGAATGAATTGCATAAACCCAGGGTTTCCACATTTTATGTTTGTACAACAAAAATGTCATGATATAAATTGACCAGTCCATTTAGTTTTTCTTCAACACAACTGTTTGCATGCGTCTAGGCGTAATTGAAATTGATTGGTTTTTTTTTTTTGTTTGGGGTGGGGGAATGTAGAATAAGTAGGTCTTCATACAGCTGTGAGCAGTTTTCGCAGAGTGTTAGTCATATAACATACGATGACGGCAAGACGTCGGGCAATAATGAGTCCCGCATTGCCGGCATAGAAATAGACAGACAGTCTGACGTCTGGTAGATTACAGAAAACTTCAGTCACTTTTGGCCAGATGGCCGAAAGTCTCAATCACTTTCGACTTGGTTAATTTTTTTTGTTCAGCTGAAATCGAAATTAAACCGAAATCGAAATTAAACTGAAATTTAATTTTTTGTTTTCGGTCGAAACCGAAGATAGGCCGAAAGTGATCAAATGGCAACATTGGGCGCCAAAACCGAAGCTGAAATTCCATCGATCTCTAATGCAAGCGCTAAAATATATCCAATCATCATAAATAGATGTCATCTTTATGCTGTTTTCTATTCTTATGTTATCGTGATGTTATTTTGACGTGTTTCGTTTGACTTATTCTTGTGCTATTGTTACATCTTCGTTATGTTAATGCTATTTTTTAAATTGTTACAATCGCCTTCCAGCCATTCATTTCAGATTTCATGTGCAGTCTACCTGACTCTTCGAACTAACCAAGACACCACTTGACATAACCAACCATTGGGTAGGTCTACCTGACTCTCTGGACTAACCAAGACCCCACGTGACACAATCCAACATTGGGTAGGTCTATCTGACTCTCTGGACTAACCGAGTCACCTTGTGACACAACCCAGCACTGTGCGGTCTATCTGACACAACGAACTAACCGAGTCACCTTGTGACACAACCCAGCACTGTGCGGTCAATCTGACACAACGAACTAACCGAGTCACCAAGTGACACAACCCAGCACTGTGCGGTCTATCTGACACAACGAACTAACCGAGTCACCAAGTGACACAACCCAGCACTGTGCGGTCTATCTGACACAACGAACTAACCGAGTCACCTTGTGACACAACCCAGCACTGTGCGGTCTATCTGACACAACGAACTAACCGAGACACCAAGTGACACAATTTTAAAAAATATATAGTCTGTCTGACTCTACGGACTAACGGAGACAACACGTGACACAAGCCAAAAGTATTTTGCCAGGTAATTTCAGACTTTCCTCCCAAACCCCATAATTGTGTGGGTTCCTTGCTCATTCATTATTGGCCCATGCTAATCTCACGCACCGGTGAACGAAGGCTTCTAAATGAATGCTGAGGGGTTTTTTATACGTCAGAAGCAGAAAATAATTCATTTTGGTATATAATAGGAAAATCCTCACGAACAGAAATTAATTTCCGCTGTTGTGAATTCGATGCTTAAGCATCGCTCTCTCTCTCTCTCTAAAAAATGTATTTACGTTTATTTTACTTCGTTTTAAATCCGTGCAAATACTTGATCGGATGCTCTTCTTTTAAAGCTTTTAAAATGTCGTTATTTTGACCTGAGCTCAGTGGCGTAGCGAGGGTGTTTGGCGCCCGGGGACAAGATTCGCGCATGGGGACAAGATCCATTTTAAAGCGCCCCCTTTTCTTTTTTTCAACTCTCAAACCCATTATTTTTACCAATAATATGATATCAAATCACATTTTGGCGCCCCTAACTAACTTGCGCCCGGGGACATCTGCCCCCCCTGCCCCCCATCGCTACGCCTCTGCCAGAGCTCAAATGCTGACATGTTTAGGGGTGTTAACCAGGTAAGCCGTAGGTGATTCTTTCACCGGTATAGGTATGGAATGCTTGGGTTACTGTCAGCGAAATCTTTAACTGATTGGCTACACAAAAAATGGACCATCTGTTAAGCGTAATTGTATGAAGAATATTGATGCCGTCGTCTTGGCAACTGGTTCAGAAAACACCAGATAGAGTCCACCCGCAAAGTGCACCCGAAAATCTACAAACCTAAGTTTGCAAACGATAAGGTTACAAAGGTAACCAAACAAACGAAAGGGTACAAACGAATAGGTTACAAATTAAACCGTAAAAATGAAACTGTAAAAACGAAAGGGTACAAAAGAAGGGTATAAAATGAAAGGGTGAAAACAAAAGGGTACACCCCCGAAAAAGTATACCATATTTTGTCAGTTGCGTAATTGGTTTTTAGATCCCTTTCATTGGTTTGAAGATCCCTTTAATTGGTTTGTAGATCCCTTTAATTGGTTTGAAGATCCCTTTCATTGGTTTGTAGACCCCTTTCATTTGTTTGTAGATCCCTTTTGATTGTGACATAGTTAACGTATAAGAAAATATAAAAAGAACTCAAAACTAAAAACATAAGACCTCTAATCAATCGTCTCTGCGACTCTATCCATTTTCTATTCATACATTTATCAAAAAATATATCAATTTAAACGTGTATAACAGCTTGGCCTCAGCGGGAGGTCTTTGTTTTGAGTTGTTATGTGATGTGAGTCAGTCTAATAAAGATATGTTCAAAGTCCGATAACTCAATTTATACTTTCGATTTGGTTGCTACGTAAATTATAAAAGGCGCAACACAAAATATTATCAGCCGCCATTTTGCCGTTTCTAGGTCATTGAAAGTAGGTTTACCTGACCTTTGACACGAGCATTAACTTAATAACTAAACCTGAGTCATGGCCATAGCGATAGCTTCAGACTTTTTTCTTCTTTTAGAGAGAATGTTGAAAATATGAACCTATGTCCTATGTTTCCCATTAGGATTGGTGAAATAGCTGTAATTGATCCACAACTGAAATATAAGAAAATTTCAAAAGCAAACCCAAGATATGCACCCATTCGATTTTAAAGTCAGCTTGACTGATTTAGACATCCTTTGCGTATTTTGTTTGATTCCCGTTACATTGTTTGGAACTGAGCCTTGACCTCGACGCTGTGTAGTTGAGATTTATTAAAAATATTCTCTAGTTGTAGAGAAGAGCTGCTCTCAAAACTGCAGTAACTTTAACAAAAAAATAAATAATAATTGTTATGACGAGTATATAGCTTCAAACGAAAAGATAATTCAGAATATTAGTCGAGTAAATGTTAAATTTCTTTTTATTTGCGTTCTCTCCCTCTTTACGTGCGTGCGTGTTACGACTTCCCCCTCTCTCACTCTCTCCCTCGCTCTGTCTCTCTCTCTCTCTCTCTCTCTCTCTCTCTCTCTCTTTTGCATGTTCAAGTTTATCTCTCTGTATCACTCTCTGTGTCCCTTGTCGATTTCAATATATTCTTTAAAATAAATTTTCGTCCAGTATGATGGGAGATGAGCTAACGTAAATTATTGTCCTTTCGTTCACTTTGGTGGGACGTTATTTGACTCAAAATAATGTCCTGAACCTTATTAATGTCATCGTGACATCAAATCTTTATTTTTTGTTTATCGTTTTCATGTACACATTAAAGTTTTAAAGTGCATATTAAAGTTTTCATGTACACATTAAAGTTTCCATGTACATATTAAAGTTTTCAAGTACAAGTTAAAGTTTTCATGTACACATTAAAGTTTTTACGTACACATTAAAGTTTTCATGTACACATTAAAGTTTTCATGTACACATTAAAGTTTGCATGTACACATTAAAGTTTTCATGTACATATGAAAATATATTGTACATTTTAAATTTATCATGTACATATGAAATTTTTTCATGTACATAATAAAGTTCTCATGTATATATTAAATTTTACATATAGACGCTAGACTCGTGAAATTAAAATTAATTTTTTTTGGATCATGCATTCAAGGATTAGACGATAACAAACAGATCCAGAGGTTCCTAGGCTGACGAAATATACGAGCCCTCCGCAGACGATCTCTTAATGTCCTATCCGATATCTTTTGTTCGAGTACAGTTAAAAATGAAATATTTTAGCTGGCTTCAAACACTTCACTGACCCCCGGTCAGCTGTAAAACTTCCTGTCTTTCACTTGATGCTCAATCCTTCCAAGTAAATGAAACAAGGAAGCATAATCACCAGCTTGACAAGTTTACCTGGGTTTCTGTAAACAGGAACAGTTACTTGACACAAACTGGTATCCCGCGATCTTTACTCTCCACCTTCTGCCATTTCGCAACTGAAGCGCCATTTTGTTATTATTTACAGTAAGTGTTTACGATATTAAACCAGCACTCAATAATCTAGAAGGGACACTACAACTTTGAAATATGATTTTGATCTTACTAAAGAAATATATATGAAAATGAAGTTTTCTTTTACAAGTTTTTTATTATTTGTGCTTTAGTCATTTGGGTATACGGTATTTGTATCAGCCTTTGCACACTACATCCCGTCTATCACTATTTTTTTTAAAAAGTTTTTTCAGAGTTTTGATGCCATTTGCAATAAATTTGCAACTTGCCAAAGGTGCCTAGAAAAAGAGGTTCACTATTTGCACAAACCCCAATAAAAGAATTTTCCCCTTTGCTCGCACGTGCTGGTTTATTTACAAGCTGGTTGAGATTTTTTATCAACTTAATTTGTCAGATCGAGTCACTGATTTAAGTATGCAGGGCCGTCTTAGCACCATCGATTGTGTGAGTGTGTGTGTGTGGGGAGAGGGTGTTGGCTGGGCAAAGCAATATACTGAGGTGCACAATTCAGTGGCGTAGGAAGGGTGGGGGAGGGTGGTAATTTTTTTTTCCTTATTTTGTGAGACGGCCTCTTCGGACAAACACAACGTTTTATTTTTCAAGGATGGGGGCAAGAAAAATATTTTCCCACTCCTGGCTATACACACTCTGCAGCTGCCTGTATTCCTCTCTAACATGCACAATTAATGATGTTACGAAAAGTATTTGTGGGGCATAGGATGGTCACGCCCTTTTACCTTTCAATTTCATCTGCGGACATCGAGTGGGCGTGGCAAATAAGGGCTTTCCAGGATTTCGCGAAGGGGGCAGGACATCTTTCATTGCTAACATTAGGCAAAATGTGGGGGGGGGGGGGGGGGGAGCTCTGACGCCATGCATAAAATAAATTCTTTCCGGTTGTGACACCCCACTGAGGGTGCGCCTGTTGTTTCGGGTTAGTTTTTCTCCTGGATTCTGTGTATTGACAGTCCAACTTTATATACATATATATATATATATATAACATAATCAAGTTACATCGTATCTTTGTAAGATTAAGAAAATCATTTTTATTACTAGCGTAAATGCTGCTAGTAGATAAAAATGTACCGGTACTCTCCCTTTGATCTGTATCGGAGCAGAAGTATTGAACATCAAGTATTCAAACATGAAGTCTTTAATCACCAAGTATTCACTAATCAAGTATTTAATCACCAAGTATTCACTAATCAAGTATTTAATCACCAAGTATTCACTAATCAAGTATTTAATCACCAAGTATTCACTAATCAAGTATTTAATCACCAAGTATTCACTAATCAAGTATTTAAAAACCAAGTATTCACTAATCAAGTATTTAAAAACCAAGTATTCACTAATCAAGTATTTAATCACCAAGTATTCACTAATCAAGTATTTAAAAACCAAGTATTCACTAATCAAGTATTTTATCACCAAGTATTCAATAATCAAATATTCATAATAATGTGTTCAATATCCAAGTATTCACTAATCAATTATTCAATAATCAAGGATTCAATAATCAGGTATTCAAGCAAAATGCACCCAATCACACACACTCAAATAATGTCCTCCAAACAAAGTCAATGACACAAGAAAGACTTATCTTCTAATTTTTAATCGATCATTTTTACTTCTCCCCATATCTTAAAGAGCACATTAAAATTTAATCAAACGTAATACTCGTCAATGGTTCTAAATAAAGGCAATGGAAATAAAGCAATAAATGTGGGAAACGAATTGAAAGGATGACGTCATCGCCCTGACTGCAACAAAAGTGTCCAGGTGTTCCACTCACAGATCGGTGGAGTGTCCTGTGAGGATAAGAGACATCAGGGTGTGAGGGTCAAGGTCAGAAACTTACCAGATTAGACTTTAAAGTGCGGTGAACCCTTTAGAAATATTTAAAATATGAATTGTTGTTAGGATGATCGACATTTAGAATAGCAACAAAGCAATGGAATAGCTTGAAGCTATCAGCTGTCTCTGTGCTATCAATACACTGCCCACTACCCATCTTCTAACTGGACTTTGAGACGCTACCTTAAATTAAATGCCTGTCAAATAGAAAGGTTTATAAAATCATGGCATAGTCAACGATGATTTACTCAGCCAAAAATGACTTACTTGGTCAAAAATGACTTACTTGGTCAACAATGACTTACTTTGTCAAAAAGGACTTATTGGGGCAACACTAACTTACTTGTTAACAATGACTTACCTGGACTTGTTGGACTTGTGTGGTCAACAATGAGTTACTTGGTCAATAATGACTTACTTGCTCAACCGATGACTTACTTGATCAATCGATGACTTACTTAGTCAACCGATGGCTCGTTTGGTCAACAATGACTTACTTGGTCAATAATGACTTACTTGGTCAACCGATGACTTGGTCAATAATGACTTACTTGGTCAAACGATGACTTACTTTGCTGTGTAGATTATGTCAGGTGAGCGCTCCAAACATCTAGTTCCACCTAGAATTTCTCCTGATGTACAAGATTAGAATTATTTCAATGGAGCACAACTACAAAAGAGATAATAGTGTGACGAAGAATTCATTGGACATAGATGTTAGTGGAACGAATTTATTGGACATAGATGTTAGTGGAACGAATTCATTCGAGATGTTAGTTTAGTGAATTCTTTCTAGCTGTTAGTTGAATAAATTCATTCTAGATGTTAGTTTAATTAATTCATTCTAGATGTTAGGTAAATAATTCATTCTTGATTATAGTTTAATGAATTCATTTTACATGTTAATTTAATAAATTTATTCTAGATGCTAGTTTAATAAATTCATTTTAGATGTTAATTTAGTGAATTCTTTCTAACTGTTAGTTTAATATATTCATTCTAGATGTTAGTTTATGAATTTATTTCTAGATGTTAGTTTAATTAATTCATTCTAGATGTTAGTTTAATTAATTCATTCTAGATGTTAGTTTAATTAATTCATTCTAGAGGTTAGTTTAATTAATTCATTCTAGAGGTTAGTTCAACGAATTCATGTTCGATATTGTACCTCTAGATCAGACTCTGGCGTGAGCAGCATTGACATAATGTTTTGTTTATGACAAAAACCCAATTAATGTAGAGTATTGATGATCTTGCTATTGGATGATTCTTGTTACGGATGACTTTAACGTGGACTATTCTTATTATGGATGATTCTTGTTATGGATGGTTCTTGTTAGGAATGGTTCTAGATACGGATGATTCTAGTTATGGATGATTCTCATTATGGATTATTCTTGTTAGGGATGTATTTTGTCATGGATGGATTTTAATATGGATGATTCTTGCCATGGAGAGTTGTAGATATGGATGATATATGTTATGGATGGTTTTTAGATACGGATGTTTCGTGTTATGGATTATTCGTGTAAGGGTGAATATTTACATGCATGATTTTTATTAAGGATGATACTTGTTATTAATGATTATTGTTATGGATGATTCTTGTTTTGAATGATTCTAGATATTGATTATATTTGTTGTGGATGGTTTTAAATATGGATGTATCTTGTTATGGATTATTCTTGTTATCATGGATGATTCTTATTTAAAAGATGTCTTGGTATGATCATTTTAGTTATTTAAAAAAAAAAATTTTTTTGAAGAGAAAAAAAATTGTGTGTTTTTTTGTTGACTGTTCATCTTTGACAACCAGAATTATATGAACATTTGCTAAAACTGAACCATTAAATGTCACTTTAAGACGAATAGTGACAAGTATCAGAAGAACAGCTGTGAACGTGCTATAGATACATGATGTGTAAGAATCATCTTGGCAGCTGTCATCGTCTTATGGCTACCTCTTTTTGAAATAATTCTCGTAAACGAAGTCATTGAAAGAATAACACGTTTACAGTGGATTGGGGCCTCTTACGAACAGCTCATTGGATAAGCAGTTTAATGGCTTCGTTTCGTTGGGGGGTAATTATTCAACACATCAGTGATCTAATATATGGCATATGGTTCTTTACTAAAAAAAAAAAGCGAGTTCTTTTCATCTTCTTTCTCTCGACAATTCGCTGACTACTAAAAAAAAATTAACAACCGACAACGTCATCTTTCACACCCAAATACGTCACGAATACAAAGCACATAGGAACAGCTACACAAATAATCTCCACCCCCCAAACTCGCTCCCAAAGAACACGAACAAATCATAAACAGGACGTTCCTAATTTAATACAATATATCCAACTGACTTAATTTATCTAATACAATATTTCAAACGGACCTTCTTAATCTAATACATTATATCAAACTGGCCTGCTGAATCTAATATAATATATACAATTGACCTACTAAATTTAATATCAAACTGGCGTGCTTAATCTAATACAGTATATCAAACAACAGACTATCAGATGCGAACAAATAAGGAAAGAATGAATGAGTTTGCCTTACCTCCGGCCATCACCCGTGTCATCCTTGAAAAATGAAAACAAGAACACGTGCCGGTAAAGTGATAACTTATCGTTTAAATTTAGGGTCTTTAAACCCTGGGGTACATGAACCCGGAGGTGTGGAGATGGGGGAGGCTTGCGAGTTAGAATCTCAGACACCAGAGACCCCATGGTACATTAAAAGACCTCATCAAAGCTAACTTCTTAGATGTCACACATATTACAGATACGTATTAAGTAAAGTGTAGTAATACTACATTTTAATGCTTCGTAATATGAAATGAGGCAATGTAGCCAGTGTAAGGATGACGTCTTTAGGTACATAGTTACCTCGTTGTTGTGTCTGTGTTTACGTTTGCCCTCTTTTTCCTCCTGTACGGGAGAGGTAAAAAAAAAAATTACAGACGAGAGTGTTTAAATGTTTTGTTTTGTCATGATACATTTCATG
The DNA here is from genome assembly GCA_964033795.1 of Lymnaea stagnalis. Taxonomy (NCBI): domain Eukaryota; kingdom Metazoa; phylum Mollusca; class Gastropoda; family Lymnaeidae; genus Lymnaea; species Lymnaea stagnalis. The sequence continues at coordinate 532,410 of CAXITT010000256.1, read as the reverse complement.
TATTTAGTACTACCGTAACATTACTGCCCAGAGAGTATACTCCTTCCATATGAATCTACCATAATAGTGACATGTACACTTGCCATATACAACAGTCTGGTATATACAACTTCCATATACACCTGATCTATGCAACTGCAATAAAATAAACCTGCCAGTTCAATCTGCCACACATAATCGCTTTAACAAACTAACTTTCAGACGAGCACACACACATATAGACATTGTCGTGTGAAAAGAGGGTGGTGTTGGTGTTGGTGGTGGTGGTGGTGGTGGTGATGGTGGTGGTGGTGGTGGTGGTGGTGGTGGTGGTGGTGGTGGTGGTGGTGGTGGTGGTGGTGGTGGTGGTGATGGTGGTGGTGGTGGTGGTGGTGGTGGTGGTGGTGGGGGTGGTGGTGGTGGTGGTGTTGGTGGTGGTGGTGGTGGTGGTGGTGGTGATGGTGGTGGTGGTGTTGTTGGTGGTGGTGGTGGTCCACAGCGGGTGGATTAGTTTTATTTTTATCCGGTTATTAAGTGGAAGTAAGGCGGCGAAATTCTCGACCCATCACAGCAATCGGTGACACCAACCCTAGATACGCCAATTTTGATGCACCCAGAGATATTTCCTATAGATCCTAAGTTCATATAGTTCATGCACATCACACTTTAACTTGTTAAATCAAAGGAGGTCTACTTTGATGATTAAGCTTCGTTTATTATTTATTTTTTTACAATTTCATACATTTTTTTCAATATTTTTTTTTAAAATTTGATCTCAGTGGTGCAACCTCGAACAATCTAATGGGTCACTTGATAGGTGGGTTTAATGGGTCACTTGATAGGTGGGCTTAATGGGTCACTTGATAGGTGGGTTTGATGGGTCACTTGATAGGTGGTTTAATGGGTCACTTGATAGGTGGGTTTAATGGGTCACTTGATAGGTGGGTTTAATGGGTCATTTTATAGGTGGGTTTATGACCACGTCCAGCACGGTGAGAGGTTAAATGATGGAGAAACAAATGACGTCCTTTAGAAGCAGTGACGTAGCAAGGGTTAGTGTCAACCCTGGGGGTGGAGAGCTTGAGTACTATCACTCCCTTATATGAAAAATATCCTGTACTTGACCAAAAATGCCCCCCCCTCTCCATATTATGAAAAAAACAACAACATAGCCTCTGTTCAGCGTAGATGTTAATGACGAAAGAAACAAGAGCAGGTGATAAGGTCATCGACTGATGAAACGTTGGGGTAACTTACCTTTTGTCCCCCACCGAAAAATGACTTGGCCAATGAACTTAATATTCCAGTTGGCGACTATAGGAAAAAAAGAGGCATAAACAAATTCTTATAAGACATGTGTTATTTGCTATTTCATCATTCTATTTCATTAATATTACGATTTTTTTTCAAACAAAACAAGATGAAAGACAGATGAAACGTTACATAATAAGATCATAACAACATTTTACTATAACATTAGGGTGTAACATTAGGGTATAACATTTGGCGTAGCATGTGCGAATTACACTGGGACATGACACTTGGTTGTAACACCTGGATGTAACACCTTGATATAACACTTAGGGGTAACACGCGGGTAACAAATTTGGGGATCGCCATTTGGAAATATCACGTGGGTATATCACGTGGGTATGCAACTTTTATATTTTAAAAATGGTAATTTTATTATGGTAAAACACATAAGTATAAACCCAATATGAAATATTAAAGTGAAATGGGATAACAATGTATTTAAAAATTAAATCTAGATGAATTAAAACAACTGCGCCTATTAATACTGTTTCTAATGCGGCTCCTCGTGCTGCTACCAATACTGCTACTAATAGTGCTACCAAAAGTGCTACTAATAGTGATAACCAATACTGCTACTAATAGTGCTACCAATAGTGCTACCAACAGTGCTACCAATACTGCTACTCATACGGCTATCGATAGTGATACTAATGCGGCTACTAGCAAAACGACCACAACACAAACACACTCAAACACAGACAGACCCGCACACACACACACAGACACACATCACTACCATCGGCCATGTCGTTAAATTCAGAGCAGTGTTTAATTCGTGAGTTTAAAAAACATCGTACTTTACTGTGATAGCTGTTTTTTTTGCATGTTCAATTAGAGCACCTTAGTTTGTAAAATATATGCGACAGTTGGGTTTTATCAATCTTACTTCGCTCGTAATTTTATTTCAATGGCTAAAAAATCGTTGACTTAAAAAAAAAACACACACACACAAAAACAAAACAAACAGATTAGAAATCTCATTTTTTGTATCACTATTAAACATCCCACCTTGCTAAACACCGGACATGGAGAAGGCTCTTCGTCTTACCTGATCACCATTCGAAAAAAGTCCACTGAGAATATTCTCGAAAAAGCCGGACCCAGACTTCTGCAAGACGAGATTAAAAAAACAAAAACACGTGTGTATTCTTTTTGTTCTAAGCATTTCCCTGGTGGACTTCGGACGAATCCGTTAAAACGTGGATTCCCGTGTGCTGCACTGCGATGACAACATTAGTGGATCTCAGTTCCATCCTCACTTCAAACAAGTTCTTTCTTAAAAACAATTTAAGTATTTAAATGCTTAGCTTTAAGGAAATGGTGATAAGGTGGAGAGATTCCAATCAGGTTAGCAACATAAAAAAAAAAAAGAAAAAAAGAAGGAAATGAGTAAAAGAAAAGTATGGTAAAACATGAACAAAATGGAACTCAACAAAATAACGTAAGGACATCAACCTACCTTATTTTTTCCACCAATCTTGACACTACCCTGAGTGAAATACGATATAGTCAGTTCATTGAATTGCTCTATTTGTTTAATAATCAACCCATGAATATTGAAAAAAAATTATCAGTTACCGGATCATTAACATAGACATATTATTTTAGTCATCAATATTTTCATGTAAGTAATTTAAACAGAAATAATGCATTTTTTACACACACACACACACAGACAGAGCGGGAGGGACAGAGAACGAGAGACAGAGAGACACACACATACACAGACACACAAACACACAGAAACAAATACCCAGACACACACACATACACACACAGACTCACACACAAATCCTGAGCAAGTTATTTCGGGTTGAGAGGCTGCTCTAAATAACTAGATGTAGGATTATGAAAAATTAAAATTGTAACCAGTGCGAAAACCCATTAACCCGGACCACCAAATTATACTTAAAAGAAAGAAAAAAAAGAGCTCTAAAAGTTTAACACGATGAAATCGGATCGATGCCATTCTCGAAAATAGAAACAATAGTCAAGTATCGGAATAAATCTTTAAATGACATGGTAAAATTTGGTAAACTAACTTTGAAATGCCGTGAAATTTAGTTGTAAAGACTAATTCACTTGAAAAAAATCCATTGTAATTTTTTTTTTTAAAAATGAAAACTTGTTGATCCCCTTGTCTGTTTTGTTATAGGGTCAATCAACAACATTTTGTACATTTAATTAATCGACAACTTCGTTGAAGTCTGAAATGTTATAGCAACAAAAAAAAAATGATGATTGCTTTATTCGATATTTAAAGTTAGTTTACAACAAACTACAACAACAAAAAAATTCTCAAAAAGTCCACAAGAAATTTTGTAGTAGGTTTTGCATTCGGCCCATTTAAATATTAACTAGGCGACCCGCGGCGTAGCATACGCCAAGAGCTGGCTGGCAAGCGAGGGTGGTGCAGGAGGAGGGGGCGGTAGCTCAACCGCAGTGCGCATGTCTCGAGACCAACGATGGGCAGGCAAGGGACGGGAGGGTAGGTTTTGCCTTGCGTCGTCTTGCTTGCTCTGGCGTATCTATATATAACCTGCGTCGTGTTGGTCTTTGCTCTAGTTTATGGCGAATTTTATATATAGATACTGACTCTTTGTCAAGAAGTGGGTCAAGAAAGGATTAGCAGAGTCCGGCTAAATGCATTCTCCTGTTGACACCCACCTGGTTGTCCGATTTGCTGAAGGAGTCCACGATGTTCATCAAGGCGTCCAGAGGTTTATCCTGTAAGAGTAAGACATCTTAACCAAGACTGAGAACAAGTAAACGTCGTTAGGATACAAGAGCTTGTCGTCGTGATACAAGTAGATGCAATTATGATACAAGCAAATGTCTTTATGATACAAGCAGATTTTGTTATCATAATAATACTTAAAGTTTTACTAAAATAAAAGCGGATATATAATGTTTTTGCGCGCATCCAAAATTATTTGATTTCCGTCAAAATAGTAGAAAAAAAAACTATGATTGTTTTTAAGAAACTTGAAGGTATCTAATTATTTTTTGTTTCTTTGGTGTTACGGTCAGCCTAGCTCATTCTTATATAATATTAAAATTGAAGAGCTGATGACTCACCGGAAGCATGTCCAGTGACTCTGAGACGGCGGCTAACAACTTGGAAAGGTCAAATTTCTGAAAGATAATTGTGAGACATTTGTTATCGGACTGGGGTTACAAGAGTGAGCGGTGGGGACGGCCCATCCCGGCTTGCTCTTATATATATATATATATATATTTGTTTTTAAGGTGCCACATTTTTCTTTTGCCGCCAAATTTTTCTGATGCCAAATGAAAGTTTTTTTGGGGGAAAAGAAATTTTACTACAATTTCTAGAGACAAATATTTTGCCAACTCACTTAGTTGATATAAAATAATATATCCATATAGATACATAAAGAGAATTATAAATATATAGATTTGCAATTGTATTAAAAAAGGTTCAACTTTTGGCCCCATTTCTCTTCAACCACTGCCTGGTCCTACGAGGTACAACGTCTCAAGTTTGGTAACAAATGCCATATGCATTGAGAACTTTGTTTTTTTCGGTTTGTATTCGTACACCCAGTATTTCCAAATAAGTATCTCAATGTCTAAGAAATTTATTATTTAAAGTTTTATGCTTTTGACATAAACGAGGTAAAAATTGTGACTAGCTCACCTTTATTTTCGAGATGATCTTAACGACATCAGCTCCCACAGGTGTGTCCTACAATAATAAAGGAGACTTTGAAGGGAACATGTGCCTAAGCATTTCTAACACCCTAGCATCTAAACATGTGCCTAAGCATTTCTAAGACCCTAGCTTCTAAACATGTGCCTAAGCATTTCTAACACCCTAGCATCTAAACATGTGCCTAAGCATTTCTTACACCCTAGCATCTAAACATGTGCCTAAGCATTTCTTACACCCTAGCATCTAAACATGTGCCTAAGCATTTCTTACACCCTAGCATCTAAACATGTGCCTAAGCATTTCTAAGACCCTAGCTTCTAAACATTTGCCTAAGCATTTCTAACACCCTAGCATCTAAACATGTGCCTAAGCATTTCTTACACCCTAGCATCTAAACATGTGCCTAAGCATTTCTTACACCCTAGCATCTAAACATGTGCCTAAGCATTTCTTACACCCTAGCATCTAAACATGTGCCTAAGCATTTCTAAGACCCTAGCTTCTAAACATTTGCCTAAGCATTTCTAACACCCTAGCATCTAAACATGTGCCTAAGCATTTCTTACACCCTAGCATCTAAACATGTGCCTAAGCATTTCTTACACCCTAGCATCTAAACATGTGCCTAAGCATTTCTAACGCCCTAGCATCTAAACATGTGCCTAAGCATTTCTTACACCCTATCATCTAAACATGTGCCTAAGCATTTCTAACACCCTAGCATCTTAACATGTGCCTAAGCATTTCTAACACCCTAGCATCTAAACATGTGCCTAAGCATTTCTAACTCTTCATTGTGCTTACGTTTAAACTTCATATTTTTTTTTTTGCAAAGCAATGTTTCCTCTTGGAGATCACGGTGCTCACTTCGCTAATGACGTTAAGTATAACTGGGACCATCGCGGTGGAAGACTTCGCAAGACGGTAGATCCCCCTCTGTGCGCAGATCCAACAGTATCTGCAGCGATACTGCTTGCCCCCGGGACGACGAAAGTGGAAGGCGTCATAAGAACCTAAACTAGGGGCAGGGGGCCAATTTATGGTGGTGTTCACGCCACGATCAAGGTCATTCTGAATAAAAACTGTAAACGTCTCTACGCTTTTTGGGTTGTAGTTTTGTTGTTTTTTTTGTTGTTTTTTTTTTGGGGGGGGGGGAGGGAGGTGGGGGGCTGGGGGGTAGAGGAATGTCCGTCATTAAGAGGGGGTGGGGGTCATTCCAGGAATCCCTCTTCTTGGTTTCCCCCCTGTGGGGTACACGGGTAAGCGGGGGGAGGGGGATTTTTTGCCTTTCGTATAGAGCACAGGCTAAAGGCATGCGACTTTATGACAGATTATGGCCTACCTTAATTTGATCGAGGCAGGATTGCAGCGCTGGACAATAGCCAGATAGATCATCCTCTGAGCTCTGCAGCATAAAAACATAAGCACGTGTTGTCATTAGGCATGGTGTCATAGGCAGAAGAACGATGCAAGAAAGACGTACATACTACTCAGACTGCTATCCACTTCCATTCATCCAGCAGATTGACATGACTTTTGACTCCAGCATATTCCCATCTGTCAAACCAGCCATCAAATTGTTACCTCGCCCACCTAAACGTCCTTATAGTGTCTAGATTATTCACCTATCCAAAGTGTGTCTAGATTATTCACCAATCCTACATGTGTCTAGATTATTCACCTATCCAAAGTGTGTCTAGATTATTCACCTATCCTAAGTGTGTCTAGATTATTCACCTATCCAAAGTGTGTCTAGATTATTCACCAATCCTACATGTGTCTAGATTATTCACCTATCCAAAGTGTGTCTAGATTATTCACCTATCCTAAATGTGTCTAGATTAGTCACCTATATTAAATGTGTCTAGATTATTCACCTATCCTAAGTGTGTCTAGATTATTCACCTTTTCCAAGTGTGTCTAGATTATTTCCCTATCCTAAGTATGTCTAGAATGTTCATTCATCCTAATTGTGTCTACATGGTTTATTCATCCTAAATGTGTCTAGATTGTCCATTCGACCTAAGTGTGTCTAGATTGTGCATTCATCCTAAGTGTGTCTAGATTGTTAATTCATCCCAAGTGTGTCTAGATTATTCACCTATACTAAGTGCGTCCAATTTATCCCGTCTTGCTTTAAAAGATATAGTATCCATGATTGTATCAATTTACCATCTTTTCAAACCATCTGAATATCCATCCATCATTACTTACTTCCATCACCTCAGCCATCAGATTTTCTCACACATCAAATTTTCATATTATTCAATTGACTATCAGTGAAGTTTTCTATCTTATTTCAACTCTTCGATTACAAATTTATTTGACTAATCCCCAGGACGCTAAACACAACCCTATTAATGTGCAAAACACAAGCCTATTAATGTGCTAAACACAACCCTATTAATGTGCTAAACACACCCCTATCAATGTGCTAAACACACCCATTTCAATGTGCTAAACACACCCCTATCAATGTGCTAAACACACCCCTATTAACGTGCAAAACACACCCCTATCAATGAGCTAAACACATCCCTATCAATATGCTAAACACACCCCTATCAATGTGCTAAATACACCCCTATCAATGTGCTAAACACACCCTTATCAATGTGCTAAACACACCCCTATCAATGTGCTAAACACACCCCTATCAATGTGCTAAACACACCCCTATCAATGTGCTAAACACACCCCTATCAATGTGCTAAATACACCCCTATCAATGTGCTAAACACACCCTTATCAATGTGCTAAACAAACCCCTATCAATGTGCTAAACACAACACTATCAATGTGTTAAACCCACCCCTATCAATGTGCTAAACACACTCCCATCAATGTGCTAAACATACCTCTATCAATGTGCTAAACACACCCCTATCAATGTGCTAAACACACCCTTATCAATGTGCTAAACACACCCCTATCAATGTGCTAAACACACCCCTATCAATGTGCTAAATACACCCCTATCAATGTGCTAATCACACCCTTATCAATGTGCTAAACACACCCCTATCAATGTGCTAAACACACCCCTATCAATGTGCTAAATACATCCCTATCAATATGCTAAACACACCCCTATCAATGTGCTAAAACACCCCTATCAATGTGATAAACACACCCTTATCAATGTGCTAAACACACCCCTATCAATGTGCTAAACACACCCCTATCAATGTGCTAAACACACCCCTATCAATGTGCTAAACACACCCCTATCAATGTGCTAAACACACCCATTTCAATGTGCTAAACACACCCCTATCAATGTGCTAAACACACCCTTATCAATGTGCTAAAAACACTCCTATCAATTTGCTAAACACACCCCTATCAATGTGCTAAACACACCCCTTTCAATGTGCTAAACACACCCCTATAAATGTGCTAAACACACCCCTATCAATGTGCTAAACACACCCCTATCAATGTGCTAAACACACCCGTATTAACGTGCAAAACGCAAGGCTATCGGTGGAATTGAATATTTCTCTGTGAACCAAATGCATAAAATCAAATAACTAAAGCATGGCCTTACAAGTGTGCTCATCCAGTTATCCATAACTAAAGCATGGCCTTGCGAGTGTGCTTATCCAGTTATCAACAAATCAAACGAATTTAAGCAAGCAATAAAACTTACTCACCGCAATATCTGTCTCCTCGCCACTGATGACTACCACCATGGCTGCCATTAGGCCTAGAGTTATAAACACGCTTATGGTTGAGGACGACATCACGTGATCTGACCGTGAGAAATACTATTCGTAAAAATTGGTCCAGCTTTTTTTTTTTAAAGCGCTTATTAAATTTTCATTCCTCATCTTTTTGTATGAAATACAAATAATCACTCAAACAGTCACTCAAGGAAACATTTAAAGATCTTCTCAAAAAATCACTCTAAGATTCACTCAAAGAATCACTCAAAGTCTCACTCAAAGAATCACTCTAAGAATGACTCAAAGAATCACTCTAAAAATCATTTAAAGAATCACTCAAAAAATCACTCACAGAATCACTCAAAGAATCACTCGATGAATCACTCTAAGAATCACTCAAAAAATCACTCGCGGAATCACTCTAAGAATCACTCAAAAGATCACTCAAAGTCTCACTCAAAGAATCACTCTAAAAATCATTTAAAGTAACGTTGACGTAAATAATAAAAGTTTTAAGTTTCAAAAGCAATTTTTAACAATTGCTTAAAAGTACAATATATTTGGGGAAAAATTGGTTCGAAACATTAAATATAACACATGGCGTGATACAAATCTCAGATCTTTAAAGAGCAAAAACTTTGCTTTCAAAATTTGGATATTCCCTTTAAACTTCAATCAATTAATTATGAAGTCTTACTCCACAGAGTGCAAAAATACCCTCGGAACAATAATTTGACAGTTACTGATATCAAAATCAAATTTATCTTTGAAAGAAATCCACTGAACTGTGTGATTTGAATGTGCGGTCAAAGGAAGACGATGAGTTCAATCCTATTCCAAAATTAAACTCGACAAATTGTCTGATAACTCAACATGTACTCACATTGCTGGGACAAATTGTCTGATAACTCAACATGTACTCACATTGCTGGGACAAATTGTCTGATAACTCAACATGTACTCACATTGCTGGGACAAAATGTCTGATAACTCAACATGTACTCACATTGCTGGGACAAATTGTTTGATAACTCAACATGTACTCACATTGCTGGGACAAATTGTCTGATAACTCAACATATACTCACATTGATGGGGTAAATTGTCTGATAAATCAACATGTACGCACATTGCTGGGACAAATTGACTGATAACTCAACATGTACTCACATTGCTGGGACAAATTGTCTGATAAATCAACATGTACTCACATTGCTGGGATAAATTGTCTGATAACTCAACATGTACTCACACGATTGTCGCAAATGTTCTTATTATTCAAGATGTACTCACACTGATGTAGATGTCTGCTACCAGATATCAGCTTGAAGGTGAGGTGCCAGGACCAGAAGAGAATGTATCTGAAAATAAGTCTCCGTCGTTTTATAAGAGTCGCTGAACCCAATTCATAGTGGTTCCCAGTAAAAAACGTCTCGGACCCCAAATTATAGTTTTTTTTAAAAGAGGACACGTCGCCGAACTCAAATGCCAGTGATTCCCATTAGGGTACTTCACTGGATTCAAATCCAAGTGATTCCTATAAGGGTCTTCCCTGAACCCAAAATGCCAGTGATCCCATTAGCATTAAACCAAATTAAAATAGTTCCCAAAAGCAAATGCCACTGAACCGAAAACTTGGTGGTTTGAGTATGAAACGTCACTTATCCCCGAATCTCAGAGGCTCTCCTTAGTGTACGTCAGTGAAACCTGGTCCCAGTGGTTTCGTCAAAATGAGTCGATCCAGAATTGTAGTCATTACGCTGAATTCCGAGTACGTTTGTCTAATCTTAGAGATCAGGAAAACATATTTTGAGACCTCGAATAAAGGACGTCATTTGGGTAGGACAGGGTGGAGCATTGCACACCCCCCCCCCTGAATTTGTAGGTTTTACTTTAAATTGCTATGTACTTTGGTGCCTCCAAAATTATCAACTTAACCCATTAACTGCGATGGTCCCCATTTGGAGATCATGTACTTTAGCCGTCCAGTGGCGTGACCTGCAACTTAGGAAACAACATGTGCACAAGACTCTCATCAGGGTTGTGTCTATGCTGCGGATACTAAATTTAGCTCGAGCACGGGGTTGGCTCCCCTCATGAGATCATTCTTCCGGTCAGGGCAGCTGTTTTTTGTCGTGGGAGTGCAAGGCCGGTTTTGTAAGCAGAACAAGTGTTTACCCATGAGGTCCCTTTTCAATATTGATGGTTTATCTCGATGACCGTTAAGTGTTAGTACTAAAATTTCAATTTTTCATGACTACTGTAGACCGAAATATCTTCATTTGGGGATCATATCTCATACTGATTTGAAATTTTAGCAAAAAAAATTTGCAATTGAAATTGAAAGTAAAAGGCGCGACACTGGGTCCTTTCTTTGAAAGAATTGGAGGATATTAAAGACGATGATGTGTTTCTGAGTTCTGATGAAGACAAGGGTGACAATGGTTTTAGAGATATCGTGGAACTTCCACCGGATCGAGTAGACGAAGTGCCGGACGATGAAGATATTGAAGGCAACATAATTGATGATGATGTAGCGGGCAATGTTCTCCTCAATATCAGGCTATTGTAACCAGATGAATGAAATAGCGAAACGAGGTATGCGGAAGCTTGAAATAAGATGACAGGACTAAAAACAAGGACGTTTCGGCATAAAGCCTTCCTCAGCCAACAATAGAAATGAAAATATAACAAAGAAAAGAGCACAGTAGACAACTCAAGCAGTATTCATTTGTGTCTCCGGAAGTGGGAAAACAGGAAGCGAGAGAATATAAATATTGACACTGTGAAAAATAAAGTCCACAATAGTTTCGCTATTTCATTCATTTACTAAGCTTGAAAGCAGTCCTTTCATTTATTTCTTCTTGTAACCAGATGCAAGTCTATGAATGCTAGGCTATTGAAACCAGATTCACGTCTATGAAGGTAAGGCTAATGTAACCAGATGCAAGTCTATGTCGGCAAGGCTAAGGCATTGATGATGACGCAGGCGTGTCCGGAACTGAGGCATGTATTCCTTTGAAATTGATTTCGATTTTTGAGATATCAAATGTTCACACGATTTTCTTTGACAATTTCTTCACTGGGTTCTTGTGATGAAATATTTGCAGGGTATCGGTGTCAGGGCAACAGAGCCAGCTTGATTCAATATAATGAACATGTGTACAATTGCGACTGATAAGGACATGAAGAAAACAACGTGGAACATGCGGCTACAAATTTGATTCCCAGAATGAAATTTGGGTGTCACTTGGAACGATAACAACTGTGTAAAGCTATTCAGAAACCATGAAACCATCGACCCAATGTCACAGGTGAAGCGATGGAGTAGGGCTAACAAGAAAGAGTTTCAAGTCTCCCAAACGAAATTGATAACGGAATGTAACAGTCACGTGGGTGGGTTCGATCAAATGAATAGAATGTCCAGAAATACAGAATAAAGGGCATAAAGTGGTACCTCCCTTTGCTTATCAATGCCATTTATGTAGCGTTGGTGAACTCCCACGCACTCTGTTGTCTTTCAAATGGTGCATTTCCTCTGTTGGATTTCAGAAGGTCTGTTGCCAGAGCGCATCTTGCTCTCTCTTCACCAATATCCGAACAAAAAACATCTGAGGACAAAATCTTTCTCGAAACAATCCAAAACGTGTTCCTGTCAGAATCTCTGGAACTCGTAACTACACTGAACGAGCAGAGATGAGCAGACAAAGGAAGTCTGCAGTGTGTAAGACTATCGCAAGAAAATAGTGCAGCAAATGTAATTTTGAATTACATGTTGAGTACTTTCCAGTATTGCTATCAAATTTAGTCAGTATGTGCCATGATTCCCATTTTGGGTTTGGTCCAAAAACATGGAATTTTGGGGGAAAGTCCGGTGATATCATCAAAAACACACATGATTTCCTTATTAGAAGATGTAAAATGTATAACAATAAAGCAAAATTATTCGAAAAAAAATTGGCAGTTAATGGGTTAACAAGCCTACCAAGTTTTGGTTTTGATCGTCCCCCCCACCCATGAAAAAACCTGGAATGACGCCCCTGCTCCAAATCCTTGCTCTACGACTCCAACACAGAATGCGTCGTAGAGCAAACATTTCCTTCCATTGACGATAATCGTAAACGTATTTAAGACGTTATGTAGTTCAATGACTCGACGGAATATTCGATATTTCATTCAGCTGAAATTATTCCGATCCGACTCCAACTATGCACTTTCCATTGATACAGAACGGGATTTTTACATGTTGTCTGCAATGAACCTAACAATTAGCCTGTGAAGCACAGGTGGTTAACCTGTAAATCTTTGACTGGTTACGGCGTCAGGGTGAGACAAGGAGGAGATCAGCTGGTGGGAATGGGTGGCGGCCTTGACATTGTATAAACGTGGCTCGAGTTAACCCCTGATACCACCATGGCTCCAGAGCTAATACACATTTACTGAACTTAAACTGTCACTTGAGACTTTCAAAACCTGACATTATTTTCATTATTTTTGGTTAGGTTTCCTTTTAACAAATGACTCGAAATTATTACCCTTGAAAATTAGTGCACTAGGGTAATTATGGAAATGATGTGCTAGAATTTGAGTGTTATTATAAAGTCTCGCGAGTAATTGTCCACGGTCAATTTGTAATTCAAAACCTAAGGCCTTCTTTAAAAAGAAAATTCAAAAAAAAAATTCAAAACTCAGTATAAGACACATATCTCTATTTATTTATGAAAAAAAAACCAACATATACGTGTTGCGCAATCAACTTTTTTTTCAAAATTGCCATCATCTCTTTAGCTATCCTCTCTTCAGCTACCCTTAACAATAAAACATTAATTGGGAAATTACCCGATGGTGGCATTATGCTCAGTTAATACGATTCAATTTTGGTCAAAATTTGCATCAATTTTACTTTAAATTTCTTTTTGAACACAGTGTTTGACGGAAATTTGAAGACAATTTGATTTTGTGAACTGAGCATTACTCTCAAAATGTCGTAAGATAATTAAATATTATGAATAAGTTATTTTGAAATGAAAGAAAAAAATAGATTACATAATAGATGAACGTTTATAGTTTATTTTAGAACCAAAAAAAAATTCTCAACATTTTTTTTTACAGAATGTTGTAAATCCGTGCAATAACACGACCAAGCAGTTAACACGACCAAGCTATTGTCAAGACCAAGCTATTAACACAGTCAAGCTGTTAAAACGACCAAGCTGTTGACACGACCAAGCTATTAACAAGACCAAGCTGTTAACACAATCAGGCTGTTAAAACGACCAAGCTATGAACACGACCAAGCTGTTTACACGACAAAGCTATTAACACAATCAAGCTGTTAAAACGGCCAAGCTATGAACACGACCAAGCTGTTTACACGACCAAGCTGTTTATACGACCAAGCAGTTTACACGACCAAATTATTACCACGATTAAGTGTTAACACGGCCAAGCTATTAACACGAACAATCTATTTACATTACCAAGCTATTAACACGATGAAGTTATTAACACGATCTCATTATTATTATTTTTTGGTGCAGACCTATCCGTATACTTGCGTTATAGGCGGTTTCAATGTATTAGATACGTGCGAAATGGTAAAACTTTGATATTTTTGCATTAAGGGTCAAGTTTGTAAAAGCATTGTATTTTGAGAATTTGCCATCATCACGAACAAACTTAACACCTCTGTGTTGAATGCCCTTGTATTGATCAACTCTATGATTAACACCCCTATATTGAACACTCATCTTTTGAACAGAACTGTTTTCAACCTTCCTATGGGAAACCTCGTATATGTGAAGATCTCTTTGTTGAGCGACCTTATGTTGAACACACTTAAATTGTTGTTTTTGATAGTGACTCAACGTGTAGTTCCATATATTTAAACTTATGGTGGCGTTTAACCGTACAGCTATAATCAAAACGAACAGTTATCTACAAAATAAAAAAAAAAAAATTTTTGGGGAAAATTAAAAAAAAAAAAAAAAAAAAAAACTTTAACAGCCTTTTCACAAATCTATGCCTCAAAATAGTCTTACGTCAGTTAAACCAGTGAGTTTATGACTAATAAGGAAGGACACAGTTTCTGAACCATTTCATAAAAGAAGATATGATCCGTTATTTTCCATGTTTTTTTGTTGTTGTTTTTTTTGGAAAACATACTAGCTTCTATCGAACTTCTATTGCGAAAAAGATATGATAAGATTGTTGTATTGATTCACAAAATTAAGAAATGCGTTTTTGATTGCATTGCGCATATTCATTTTCAGCACATACATAAATACATATTTTAACCAAGAAAATGTTTTACGATTAGAACAAGTTAAACACAAAGACATCTGATGTGCTTCAATGGCGTAAAATAACTCAGCCATCAATGAACTCCTCTAGTGACAATAATGGTTTTGGTTAAGGGATCATTTAGATTTGGCAACCGATGATGTCAGCCTAAGGGGGGGGGGGGGGGGGCGAAAGGGTTATTGTTTTATTAAATTATTTCATTAATGTTTATGATAGACAGTATACAAAACGTGTGTGCGTTGAGGCAGAGTTTTAGGATTACACCCGAAAAGAGCTAGTCAAGATACGCTACTTAGAATGTTGGATATATGTTATTGGCATAACAACAGTGTACGAAGTGGACGGAAAATCCTGCTCCCTTAAAGCTGCACTCCAGGGTTTGATCTCGCCCCTCCTTCTACCGCAGTGTGTATAATCCTTTTAGTGATATATCAATTTTAGTTTAGTTTATGTGCTATATACATTTTATTTTAGTTTAAGAGGTGCTATATCAAGTTCATTTTAGTTTATTCACTATACCAATTTTATATTAGTTTAAGTGCTGTATACATTTTATTTTGTTCAAGAAGTGCCATATCAATTTTATTTGAGCTTAAGTGCTATATCAATTTTATTTGAGCTTAGGTGCTATATTAAGATTATTTTAGATTAATTAATATATCAATTTTATTTTAGCTTAAGTGCTATATCAATTTTATATTAGTTTAAGCGCTATGTACTTTTTATTTTAGTTTAAGAAGTGAAATATCAATTTTAATTGAGCTTAAGTGCTATGTAAAATTTATTTTAGTTTAAGTACTACATCAATTTTATTTTACTTTAAGTGCTATATCAGTTGTATATTAGTTGAAGTGATGTATACATTTTATTTTAGTTTAAGAAGTGATAAATCAATTTTATTTGAGCTTAAGTTCTATATCAAATTTATTTTACTGTAAGTGCTATATCAATTTTATATTAGTTTAAGTGCTATATCAATTTTATTTTAGTTTAAGAAGTGCCATATCAATTTTATTTGAGCTTAAATGCTATATCAAATTTATTTTGGTTTAAGTGTTAAATCAAATTTATTTTAGTTTAAGCGCTATTTCAATTTTTTTTAGCTTAAGCGCTATATCAATTGCATATTAGTTGAAGTGCTGTATACATTTTATTTTAGTTTAAGAAGTGATAAATCAATTTTATTTGAGCTTAAGTGCTATATCAAATTTATTTTAGATTAAGTGCTATTTCAATTTTATTTTAGTTTAACAAGTGCCATTTTAATTTTATTTTAGTTTCATAAAATGTATCTTTTAAAAATATATATTTCTAATTACTTTATTGTATTGTTTAGCTATTAGAAAATCGGTTCCCAACCTGTGGGTCACCACTCCTTTGGCGGTCGAACGAACCTTACGCAGGGGGTCGTCCAAGACCATCGGAAAACACATACTTTATGATGCAACAACGAAAATAATTTTATGGTAGGAGGTCAACACTGTATGATGAATTGGAATAAAGGGTCGAGGGAATAGGACGGTTGAGAACCATTGTGTTAGGAGGTCCATTAAAAGTGAAACTTTTGTTGCTTAGCGTCCATCAGGAAACAGCAAAACCATATTATGGTCCATTAGAACTAAAAGACTAATATTAATATAAACGTCGACTTCCTGGCGAGGGGTAAGTCTTTCGCCTTACTTGTGATGGTTATTCAAGCGAAACGAGACTCATATGATACACTGAGCCACTGCTAAGAACGTCTTATAGCTTCATGTTTTAAGTTGTTCATTTCATTTTAAGATCCATGAGTTAAAGACAATGAAAAAAAAATGAAAACAAATGAAAACAAAAGAGTCATTGTTTGGGACTGAAAAGGTTTGGATTTATTTTTATGGTTTTGTAGCGTTTTTTTGTGAGGCCAAAAAATGTCAATTTCATTTTTATAGAAAACTGTAACTACCACGAGATACCAAGGTTCTAACAAGAAATTGCATCAATGACTTGAATCAATACCCGAGAGCACATATTAGTTTTGAGAATAATAATTTAATGAAAATCAGCTACAAAATCTTGATGCATTTGTTTCGATGGACTCGAGTGGATCTCGACTTGAAGGATTTTTGGATGAAGTTGCTTCGAGCTTTTTCAAATCTTCACTGAAATGTAAACGATTGAACATTAATTTTAAAAAAAAATATATAATGTTTATTGAGATTTGAAATAAACATGACCTCCCTATCCCCTCTTTCCTCTCTGTACGAACCTACCTACTATTCAACGTACGAACCTACATAACTGCTTTCCAACTTATAAAAGTAACTACCTACTTTCCTACTTACGAACCTACCTACCTACTTTCCAACTTACAAACGTACCTACCCACTTTCCAACTTACGAACCTACCTACCTACTTTCCAACTTACAAACGCACCTACCTACTTTCCAACTTACGAACCTACCTACCTACTTTCCAACTTACGAACCTACCTACCTACTTTCCAACTTACGAACCTACCTACCTACTTTCCAACTTACGAACCAACCTACCTATAATTTAAAAAATCACATAAATCATTGTAAAAGTAGAAAGTTCTTACCTTAACTTAAGCTAATGGTGGCTACACTTACAGAACCTGCCCATCGCCCGTGTTTTCTTCATCATAATTCTAATCAGAGAAGAAGACAAAATAGGTCATTCAAGTTTTATTGTGTCAGACATAAACAAAATCAGACCGAATCACCGTCTGAATGTGCATATAAATTATCCGTAAGAACTATTTTGCGGTACAGGTTTGGCAGAATGTTCACAACGGTGATGAATTGGTGACATCTTTGTCATAGTATTTTTTGCTCTCAGGATTATGAAACAACTCTTCGCGAGATTTGAGACTCTAATGCTCTATTTCTAGAATCCTGGTTTTTTTTTTAAAGGAAATAATTGATAAATTCGTACGGCCAGTTCTACTATATAAACAGGCAGTTCTACTACATGGACAGCCAGTTCTACTATATAAACAGGCAGTTCTACTACATGGACAGCCAGTTCTAATACATGGACAGCCAGATCTAATACATGGACAGCCAGTTCTAATACATGGACAGCCAGATCTAATACATGGACAGCCAGTTCTAATACATGGACAGCCAGTTCTAATACATGGACAGCCAGATCTAATACATGGACAGCCAGTTCTAATACATGGACAGCCAGTTCTAATACATGGACAGCCAGATCTAATACATGGACAGCCAGATCTAATACACGGACAGCCAGATCTAATACATGGACAGCCAGATCTAATACATGGACAGCCAGTTCTAATACATGGACAGCCAGATCTAATACATGGACAGCCAGATCTAATACATAGATCAATTCATTTGCCAGGTTTCAGAGTTACGCGGAGTATACGGTAACGTTTAAAACCGTTGCTTGTAACAAAATATGATAATGGTTACGAAACAATTGTGTGGAAATATTCGATCTGCAACTCACCTCCTCTTGAACTTCATACTCGGTTGAGTTCTGTGATGGAATGATAATGATTTAGGAAATTTAGTAATGAGTAGTTTTAGTGAGCTACTGGATAAGTGAAAAAAGTTGGTGAGACTTAACGGAAAACGTGGCTGAGATAAAGATGGGATTGTTAGTGAGAGCAGACCTAGTTAGAGAGTAAGGTGGGATTGTTAGTGAGAAGAGACCTAGGTAGAGAGTCAGGTGGGATTGTTAGTGAGAGCAGACCTAGGTAGAGAGTCAGGTGGGATTGTTAGTGAGAAGAGACCTAGGTAGAGAGTCAGGTGGGATTGTTAGTGAGAGCAGAACTAGGTAGAGAGTCAGGTGGGATTGTTAGTGAGAAGAGACCTAGGTAGAGAGTCAGGTGGGATTGTTAGTGAGAGCAGACCTAGGTAGAGAGTCAGGTGGGGTTTTTAGTGAGAAGAGACTTAGGTAGTGAGTTACGTGGGAATGTTAGTGAGAAGAGACCAGCGTAGTGACTAAGGTGGGGCTGAAGGAAAAGTTTTAGGTAAGTAATTATAAATATTTAATTTTTTGCTAACGGATAAAAGTTCTTAATGAGATTTAACTCTTAGAATTGAAACGTAAAACATTTTAAAATATATCTCAGGCGCGAATTTCAACCAATTTAGGTTATAAAACCTAAGATATCATTTGAATTAACAGTGATTTTTAAAAAAAAAGTTAAATAATCAAGTCTGTAGACTTGGAAACATTATTTTGCTTTATTTTTTTTTACAAATAAGTTTGTTTTAAATTTTATAATTCTTTCAGCCATATTTGGACACTAATAAGATATCCAGGAAAGAAAAAAAAATATTTTAAACTGTTTCTATTAGTTTAAATTTCTATAATACTTGAGCTACTGTGGTGCTAATGCTACTGTGATGCTAATAATACTGTAGTGCTAATGTTCATGTGGTGACAATTCTGACGTGGTGCTAATGCTACTGTGGTGCTAAGTCTATTGTGGGGTTAATGCTTCTGTATTTCTAATGCTACCGTGGTGCTACTGGTAGCGTGGTGCTAATGCTAATGTGGTGCGTATGCTACCATGGTGCTAATGCTACGGTGGTGCTAATGCTACTGTGGTGCTAATGATACGGTGGTTCTCATGCTACTGTGGTGCTAATGCTACTGTAGTGCTAATGCTACTGTAATACTAATGTTAATGTAGTACTATATGCTTCTGTGGAATTACTGATACTTATCTTCTAATGCCCTTGTGGTGCTAATACTACTGTGGTGCTAATGCTACTGTGTTGGTAATGCTACCGTGGTGCTAAACTACTGCAGTGCTAATGCTACTGTTATGATAATGCTAATGTAGTGCTAATGTAGTGCTAATACTTCCGTGGTGACAATGCTACTGTGGGGCTTATGTCACCTTAGTTCTAATGCTACTTTTGTGCTAATGTGTCTGTTGTGCTACTGCTACCGTGGTGCTAGTGCTACTGTGGTGTTAATGGTACCGGGATGCTACTGCTACTGTGGTGCTAATGCTACTGTGGTGCTAATCCTACTGTAGCGCTAACGCTACTGTGGAGGTATTCCTACTTTGGTACCAATGCTACCATGGGGGTTAATGCAACTGTGGTGCTAATGCTACTGTGGTGCTAATGCTACTGTGGTGCTTATGCTACCTTAATGCTTATGCTACTGTAGGGCTAATGCTACTGTGGTGCTAATGCTACTGTGGTGCTAATAATGTTTTAGTGAAAATGATAAGGCAATTCTAATTCTATACTGTATGTGTGTACTTACCCATTCTGTTTCATTGTTGTCATATTGATAGTACTGAAAGGAAATACATGAAATTTATCATGAAACATACCATAGCTCTTGTTGAATATTTTAACTTGATAGATTTATATTTAGAAACAGACGATAATAACAATGTTGAAATTTAAGGGTTTGAAACATTGATTCTCAAAGCGGTTCTTCCGTGAAACATTCAATGATCTTGAGTTCCCAGAAGCTGTGAAACGAAGTGTCAACATTGAAAAAAAAATGAATTAAAACTGAAAAAACACAAAGTTTACTGGTCAATCAGCGGCATGGGTATATTTCTAACGGACACTTGCAACCCCCCACCCTCTTTTTTCCCCCAAACCGGCTCTTCTGGAGTGGAGGATTGTA
Organism: Lymnaea stagnalis; assembly: GCA_964033795.1. NCBI lineage: Eukaryota > Metazoa > Mollusca > Gastropoda > Lymnaeidae > Lymnaea > Lymnaea stagnalis. Next base: position 511,835 of record CAXITT010000256.1, on the reverse strand, counting down.
TTTCTGATGATTAAGTGCCACACCCACCATTCTGAAAACTATCCCAAAAAATTGAAAGAGATAATTTTTTTTTCTTTTTTTCTGGCAACCGTCCGTCACAATGTGTTGATGGAGTGGGCTTCGGAAGACGAAATCCACATGGTCTGGGATTGTTCTTCAAGGATTATAAGCTGGTTCCCAACAGCTAATCGCCTCTCTCCACGCCGCTGGAAAACCCAAGGGAACATCATTGGATGATACAGCTTGGCACCAGTGACGTCGCAGGATTTGTCGGAATGTTTCATTGTATCAATGTTATCCGCCTTTCGGGAATCCATCTCCGGGTTTGATTTCAGAGTTTTCATCTCTTAGATGAGTTGCCATCCAAGGCTAGCGAGTCCCATGGTGGGGATTTTTGCTTGACTGGGCTCTGGCTGGAATGGAACTCCAGACCACCAACTTGAGATATGCTCATTTTAGTCCACTTGGCCACCCAGCACCCCAAATAGATAAATAGATAAAATAAAATGTAGATATATCATACTGAAAAGTTTAGAAAAGCATTCACTGTAAAATACTGCTGTTAGTTTCACGTTATCTAACTGATGAACTTTTTGAATAAATATCATAATTGAGCTGGCCAAGAATCATCATAATTGAAATAGCCGAAATAATATCATTATTACATTAGCTGAGAAATATCATAATTGAGATATCCAATACATTTCTTAATCGATGTATTCCAGAAAATATATGAATGAGATAACCCAGAAACAACATTCTAAATTAGTAAGTAGATTTTTTTTTAAATGAGTTTAACTTATAAACATTTATTGCAAAATATTAGAGTGTATCAACATGTGTTGCATAAATAAACGGATATAAAGCATGCATTGTATAAATATAGGCGTATAATACTTGTATTTCATAAATTTGGTTACTTCTTATCTTAATATTAACACGTTAAACATCGTGTGTTCAAAGTTTAACATCACAGTGTAACACCGTTTGTTACATTCAATGACTAACATCAATCTGCGTGGTAGCCATTTTGAGCCCCTTCTTGGAGTTAAAACAGTAAACAGTATAGTGCGCTCAAGAAGAAATTTTAAGAAAATTTTAGGTGTGAACTGAAAACAAGATTCGACCAAATTTCCGTTCGATCAAATTACCGTCGATCAATTTACTGTCGACGAAATTTTTTCGATAAAATTTCCAGTAACCATTAAAAGCCTTGTGTGGTGTGAAATTGCAAGATATGAGAGGACAACAAAAGACACCAAATGAAGTATAGTATAGATTGTGGCTACTTCTCTTCCTCTACCGGTGGGCTCATCTGGATGGTGTAAATGATTTTAATGAAGATTGCCATGGGGATATAGCACCACTAAAGATAAAGATTTTACAAAAGAATCTCGATCATTCGTTTTTTTCCCCCTAGAATCAATCATTCGTGTTGAGTGATGAACGATGTACGTCATAAAGTTACCAAACAATTGTCACGATAGCGTTGTACATCAGTGAAGTCATAGATCAATTGTCACGATAGCATTGGACATCCGTCAAGTCGTAGATCAATTGTCACAACAGTTTTGTGAGTTAAAAAAATTGGAAAACTTCACAAATCGTCCAAATTCATGTCTCAATACTTCTCTGTTTACATCGATCAAAACATGAAAATTGTTTCATAAGCCAGATGACATCAATTATCCGAATTTGTAACAGAACGGATCTCCCCGTGTCAATATTAGACCATACGCTCGTGTGCTCCTCGTTCAATGTCAATTCTTAACTACAGTCAGAAGTTAGAAAGGTATGCGTGCCACGATCAAACCTAGTGTGTCCAATGAGAACTAGAAGCAATGAAAAAAATGAACGAGGGGATTGATTGAAACAAATAATATTATTTGTACAGCAACATGAGCTGAATAGTTATGAAGTAAATTTTGCAATGTTTTCTTGTGTTATACTTCAATGTGTTGATGGCCTCTCCAATTAAATTAGATGGCTAATGGAGAGATCTTTTTAGCAAATAATTTGCCGCTGAGACCTCTTAAATCTATCAGCTGGTATTCGTGGTCATGAAGAACTCATCTCGTATTCGTAGTCATGCAGAACTCACCTCGTATAGCCAAAAACCAATTCAATTCGTATTCGTAGTAAGCAATTAACCTTCCTAGTATTCGATGTCAGAAACTAACACACCCTTGTATTCGTAGTCAGTAAGCAACTCACCTCATTTCTGTAGTCATACATGGTTCCGTTCTATGATGAAAAAATAATGATTTAGGAAATTTAGTAAACAATCAGTTTTAGTGACGTACTGGATGATTGAAGAATGATGGCGACCTTCAACATAACATGTTTCTGAGCTAAATATGGGATTGTTTGTGAGAAGAGATTCAACATCTACATACTCCTAGACAGTGAGTAACAGGGGACTGTTGGTGAGAAGAGATTCAACATCTACATACTCCTAGACAGTGAGTAACAGGGGACTGTTGGTGAGAAGAGATTCAACATCTACATACTCCTAGACAGTGAGTAACAGGGGACTGTTGGTAAGAAGAGATTCAACATCTACATACTCCTAGACAGTGAGTAACAGGGGACTGTTGGTGAGAAGAGATTCTACAGACTCCTTGATAGTGAGTAATATCAGATTGTTATTGAAGAGAGACTCTACAGACACTTAGATGGTGAGTAAGATAGTCTAGAAGATGGGGGTTGAAGGAAAAGTTTAAGGTACAAGAAACATGGTATAAAGCTAGAGTGAAAATGGAAAATTGAAAGGAAGATAAAATTTAATGAGTTAATGCTATTAGTTAAGGGGATAATGACCATAACCTAAGTATACGGTAAGAATAAGAACAGTGTGAAGGAGAGAACGGATACATTGACGTTTAATAACTTTCATGATTCACGTAAACGGTGGAATAGCTTTGATTGCATTGTCCAAATTTAAGTTTAGCAAACAGATCAGCGATTTGATTTGGGATTTTAACTTGAACAATTGAGACGCAAGACATTTAAAATATTTCTAATGCGTTAATTTCAACCAACTTATGTCGTAAAAAACCTCACATTTTTAAGATGTATGTTAATATGACAGTGAATTTAAATAAGGAAGTAAAGCTGGACAGATTGAAAAAAAAAATACTTTCTTTAAAACATTTATTTATTTAGTTTTACATATAGTATTTGTTTAACCTGCGTTTTGAAGCAATATTTTGGCATGAAAGGGAGATTTCTAGCAATGAAAAACTACCTTTAATGCTAGAGCTACTGTAGTGCTGATGTTACTGTAGTGCTAATGTTACTGTAGGGCTAATGCTGCTGCATTGCTGATGCTACTATGGTGCTGATGCTACTGTAGTGCTAATGCTGCTGCAAGTGATGCTACTGTAGTGCTAATGTTACTTCTGTGCTAATGCTTCTGTGGTTGACGATGATAGCATAGTGCCAAATATAGTATAATGCTTATTTTACAAGGAATGTTCTGACTCACCCAATCTGTTTCGTTGTTGTCATATTGATAGTACTGTAATGAAATACATGAAATAGATCAAAACATGCCTTAGATCGTGTAAAATGTTATAACTAGAAAAATGTCAGTTTAAAGAGAGACGATAACTACAAAATCGAAATTGAAGAGTTTGAAATATGGATTCTCAAAACTGTTCTCCCGTGGAGCATTAAATGATCTCGGGTACCCTGAAGCTGTTCCACCCAGGCTGAACGTTTAGAAACCAATCAATCATAACCTAAAATAGACTGGCCACTTGTCATTCTGTGGCGTAGATGCCACTCTGCCGGACACCTGCCACCCCTGAATCGGTCCTTCTACAGGGGCGTATGTATTTCTGTCGGACAGCTGCCAATCACAACAGCACCAAACCGTTCTGTCTGGAAGTGGGGGGATGAATTTACATCGGAAACATGCTACCCCCCAAACCCTCACAACAACATAAAAGAAAAACCGGCAACCAAAAATCTAAATTATTCAATACATAAAATATAATGTTCCTCTATCGTACTGAAACGTTTAGAAAGGCATTAATTTAAAAAAAAAAAAGGAGAGCTGATTTCATGCTATCTAAGTGTTGAGCTTCTATTCAATTTACGCATGAATTTTTTTGCGGGAACTAGAAGCATGAAGGCACTGATATTTTATCTTTAGACCCTTTCTATTAACTTCGCTTTTGTTCGTGCTTTTCCGTGTAGCAAAGTCTCCTGAAGCCTAATTGATCCACTTCCCGTCATCCTATCGAACTGAAGCTTGGCACACGGACTCGTTGCCGATGACAACACGTTCTATCAAATGTTCCGCCCGATTCCCACCACCGCTTATCACGAAATGTTCCGCCCGATTCCCACCACCGCTTGTCACGTTGTATACTTACATCATAATTTGCCCGGTACCCATCCTGAAACATAGAGACGAAAACAGAGCTTAGAGTTTACTGACAGTAAGGGTTTACTGACAGTATTGCAGCTTAATGACAGTAAGTGAGTTTAATGACAGTAAGGGAGTTTAATGATTAGCAAATGAGTTTAATGAAGAGCCAAGGCCAGTTCTAATACATGGACAACCAGATCTAATACATGGACAGCCAGTTCTAATACATGGACAGCCAGATCTAATACATGGACAGCCAGTTCTAATACATGGACAGCCAGTTCTAATACATGGACAGCCAGTTCTAATACATGGACAGCCAGTTCTAATACATGGACAGCCAGTTCTAATACATGGACAGCCAGTTCTAATACATGGACAGCCAGTTCTAATACATGGACAGCCAGTTCTAATACATGGACAGCCAGTTCTAATACATGGACAGCCAGTTCTAATACATGGACAGCCAGTTCTAATACATGGACAGCCAGTTCTAATACATGGACAGCCAGTTCTAATACATGGACAGCCAGTTCTAATACATGGACAGCCAGTTCTAATACATGGACAGCCAGTTCTAATACATGGACAGCCAGTTCTAATACATGGACAGCCANGGGGGGGGGGGGGAAAGGGGGATTGGGTGGGGGGGTAATAAATAATTTTGATTATTGTTGAAATTACATCATTATGAAAAATTAAACAAAATAATGAAAACAAAGGAGACAGCATTTTTTTGTTTTTTCGTTTTTAGTTTTACAGAAATGCAAATTTTTTTTTCCAATGCAAACCTATGATGTGTAGTTTTAAAAGGGGAAGTTTTAAAGAAAACATGACTGGTAGCATTGAAATGTATTTCTTCCACTACCCAACCCTGTGACGGATGTCCGCCCCTGATGCAAAATCAAGATTCCGTTGTTTTTTTTAAAATGATAGCATCTGTTTTTGTTCGTATTTAAAACATGCTTTTTGCCATGTGCATATAAATATTCATTGAAAGTGGATAGGCCTGTACCGAGTCCATATATATTTTCCTAACACCACTAGATGGGGAAGAAAAATAATTGAAACATTGTAGACACACTTTTTACTGAAGCCTGAGTGATAAATTAATTTGTGTCATTATAAACTGAATGTTAAAGCCGTGAATGAAATTGTCCAACTCAACGTTTTATGCACTAGTAAGCATGGATTTATGTAAAGTAGGAAAGGTGGCTTAAAAGTCCCAGGGACTTGGTCCACTAGGAAAGGTGGCTTAAAAGTCCCAGGGAATTGGTCCACTAGGAAAGGTGGCTTAAAAGTCCGAGGGATTTGGTCCGCTAGGAAAGGTGGCTTAAAAGTCCCAAGGACTTGGTCCTCTAGGAAAGGGGGCTTAAAAGTCCCAGGGATTTGGTCCACTAGGAAAGGTGGCTTAAAAGTCCGAGGGATTTGGTCCACTAGGAAAGGTGGCTTAAAAGTCCCAAGGACTTGGTCCACTAAGAAAGGTCGCTTAAAAGTCCCAGGGACTTGGTCCACTAGAAAAGTTGACTTAAAAGTCCCAGGGATTTGGTCCACTAGGAAAGGTGGCTTAAAAGTCCCAAGGACTTGGTCCTCTAGGAAAGGGGGCTTAAAAGTCCCGGGAACTTGGTCCACTAGGAAAGGTGGCTTAAAAGTCCGAGGGACTTGGTCCACTAGGTAAGGTAGCTTAAAAGTCAGAGGGACTTGGTCCACTAGGAAGGTAAGCTTAAAAAGTACGAGCATGTAGGAAGACTAAATGACACTTGAACTATTTTTTTCCCCAAACCAAACAAATGACCTAATTCTGTTTTGCAATTTCTGAAAACGAAGGGGATATAAACAAATAGAGGAGTGGAGTTGATAAAAAAAAAGAGGGGGGGGGTGAATGGGTCGAAAACTAGAAAGCATTTCAAGACGTTGAAATATGTATTTCATTGCATTTACGTGTTTCTCCGTTTCGATGTGATGAGTAAGTGTAAGTGTGATACAACCATTCGCTCTCATTAAATGTTGACAGAGTGCATGATGCTGCAATGAGATAGCATCGTTAAGTTACAGATTGACTTACACCTGACTCGGGTCCTGAGGTCACATCTCCTGAGACCCCGCCTACTGAGACCCCGCCTCCTGAGACCCCTCCTCCTGAGCTCACTGGACCTGACGTCACGCCAGCGTTCTTTGAATGAAAGCGACAAGAAAAGTAATGTTTACTTCACAGATGTATGAAGTTCTTGAATGAAGTCATCATCAATAGCATTTAGGTCAAGGAGTTCTAGCTTTATTTTAAAAGAAATGAAAAGTTTCATGTTTTTTTTCTGAAGATTATAAAATGCCAATAACAATATTTAAACAACCAAATTGCCGGATGGTCTTCTGGAACAATCAGGTGGTGGGAGGAATATTTAACATCCAATAGTCGATGGTATAATGGAAAAAACAACAGACGGGTGGTATATTGTAGTAACCAATAGCCAGAGGGTATATTTAAAAAAAAAAAAACAAGAATTAGAAGGCTAGAATGCCAACAAGAAGCATGCGAACACTTTATAGTTTACCTCTCGCATCATTGCTAAAACTAATGGTTTCTATTTTCTTACAATATCCTTTTTAACTCCTTAAATTCACCACGCAGTACGTCTGGAACAAACAGTTAGCGGGAAAAACCGCTAGGACATCGTTTGGTTTTGAGAAATATGACCGTAACTGAGCCACCTTTGAAGCTGGTGTAGCTCTGGTAGACGCATGTGATCAGTAAGTGAAAACGATTCGTCGTCTAGAAACAATGTGAGCGCCACGTGCTATGTTGTGCCAAAAAACAAGCTCGCGAAAAAGTGAATAAAAGAGAAGAACCCCAAAATATATAAATAAATAAATGTACATAATGAATACCTTTTTGAATTAGACTTGATATATGAAGAGTAGCACTGTTTAGAGAGAGTGGTAGCGAAGAGTAGCACTGTTTCGAGAGAGTGGTAGCGGGTTTGAATCATTTCGACGCAAACTATTCATTTTACAGTTACATCAAACATTGCTTGAAAATTATTAGTTGTATATGTTGTAGGCAGGTCATTAGTTGCTTAAAGGTGTATTAGGTCATAGTCATCCCTCAGTGGGCTTAAAGCATTGTCTTTTAATAATACTATATTTCAAGGTTTTTTGCTTGTTTGTTTCGAACATGTTCTGACTTGAACAGTGAGGTTGCCTGAAACACTTAAAACTACCCAGAGTCATTCATGTTCTATCTTATTTCATCGTAAATCTCAAGTCATTTGTAGAAATTCATTAAATTTAGCTAAAGACAGAGGTGTCACTGGAGTTGGTGTCATCCGGTATAGCCCCGTACCCTTAGTGTCCCCACTGGATTACGACCCCCACCCCACCCACCTCCCCCACCCCCCACAAAAAAAGTGCGTAGGAAATTAAGTGAGATGGAAAAAAAAATTCAAATTGTTAAAATATGTTTTTAATTTTGATGGGTAATAAATGTCATAAGCGCCATAATTTTTAACATTTGTAATTGATTGGTAATATTTTCGATTGATTGGCTACCATAATTTTTTTACTAGCACCATAATTAACTGGAATGTGATGTAAGTATTTATACTATTCTTTTTTCAATTTTAAAGGACGAAATCGCGCACACATATGAAACAGATTACTTTATTTAACGTAGCGGGTGGGGTGGGCATTTAGACTTGAGAACATCACCAATTCTAAGTATTTGTTTTAAAACTCTATGCCAGTGCCAAGACAACATGTAATGTAAGTACAAACCTGGGTCGCCCGCTTGGCTCTCAGCTGCTCGTCCAGGCGTCCACGGGGCTCGGTGAGTCCATCAGCGTCCTGGGTTGCAAGGTCCACCGGCCGCACGACAGCCAAGAGCCAACAGTAAGCCGCAGCTAAAACACAAGACGGGATCTTCGCCATTTTAACGGGTCAGCTACACGAATACGTGAACGCTGAGTAGATTAGAGAGTAGGAGGAAGACTAAGACAGAACAGGTGAATAAAAAAATCTAGCGCTGTTGTCAATAAGCACTAACCGAGAAACTCTTCGAACATAGACAACCGTCTGTTGTCCGGTCTTACCCAAACTCCAGATGTGTGACCTTGAACTCTCACCTTTTTCAGCGAAGATGGTGTTGACCTCCCCCCCACCCCCCCCCGCACAATTCTACACCCCCCCCCCCCCCGTAAAAATTAACATCAAAATGCGTCATTGTATTATCGTACCTAGTTTTTTATTTTTAATTTAAATTATTATTTGGAATCCCTCGAGACGAAGCCTGTGCTCGGTCGTCAAAATAATTAGCTTCCGATCACGCTGTCGTCATTATGAGGTAAAAGCTTCCATTGTTTGGTAAATACAGACAATAAAAATATATAGGATAGTAATTACGTAATTGCAGGCATCAGTAAAATGTAAGCTGTGCGCGTAATTACTTTTCATGTCGCTGAAGCTTTTACCGCAACGCACCCTTTTAAAAATAATGATTTAATTGTAGAACCGATGTCGAACATGATGACAAATCGTGGGAAGTGACTGAGACACGGACGAAATAGACCCCCCCCCCCCAAAAAAAAATAAAATAACAACAACATCTGGGTAGGTACATACAGGATTAATTATAATTTATCTCTCTGTCGGTGGCTAGAAAGATTTTGATTGGTGCTGGGGCTGAATCTGTCAGTGGGCGCGCAGATGGCTGACGAGGCTGATTCTGGTACGAAATGTTATGATGCGGGTTGAGTGGGGGGGGGGGGGGG
>CAXITT010000256.1:491040-502297 GCA_964033795.1 Lymnaea stagnalis | reverse complement strand
CCTACGGATGATTCCTCATTGAATGTTTTTAGCTACACCATAAGACCTACGGATGATTCCTCATTGAATGTTTTTAGCTACACCATAAGACCTACGGATGATTCCTCATTGAATGTTTTTAGCTACACCATAAGACCTACGGATGATTCCTCATTGAATGTTTTTAGCTACACCATAAGACCTACGGATGATTCCTCATTGAATGTTTTTAGCTACACCATAAGACCTACGGATGATTCCTCATTGAATGTTTTTAGCTACACCATAAGACCTACGGATGATTCCTCATTGAATGTTTTTAGAAAAAAATTTCATTCAAAATTACTGTACACGAGAAATGCACAAGACAAATTAATATAAATAGGTTTGTAATTTTTTTTTAAATCGATCCATTAACTCTTACATTCTTTGGAATCTCTAGGTCAGTTTTGGCTTAGTTTTGGTCCTACCGCTCCGATAGAACGTAGGCGATTGCTGTTGATGGCTGTCTCTCCGGCAGTGCTGACTTGGTGTACGGAGTGCAACATTGGTCCGTTTTGTGTCCGGTCCTATTCATAATGTATACAAGGCCACTTGCCCTCCTGCTCGGGAGGCATGACTTTAAGAGCCAGTCATTCGCATAAACAAGTAAATTCTCTTTCACTGCACATCCGCAATATACAGACTATCCCAGCCTTCAAAACTGCCCTCAAGACCCTTCTTATCAAACTGTACTATACCGACTCATTCTCACCCCCCTTTAACTGACAAACAACCCTCGATGCTGCTGGATGCTGCCCATGGCTAGAAAGAAGTATATCGTACTTGGGTGGGTGAGGTTAAACTTTTTAGCAATTGTTGTTTTTAAATGTATAATTTTCTGTAATTGCTAATTTTTATGTGAAGGGGCGTGGGCCTAGCCCTAAGCTGGAGTACTGCACTAAATATAAAACCACCTTAAAAATAATAATAATATACTTGACTGCTTTCAGATTATACATGGCGAGTCATCCAGTCAATTTATTTGTTAGTTCAGGGGGCTTTTAAGTTTCAAATTCACTGGTCGCATCTAATTACTGCACCGACTTTATAATCTAAAACATAAATATGCGATTACAAGACGTAAGGCATTCTCATGTCAATATATTTAAGTAATTTTCCATTTACAAATATCAGTTTCAAATGACCTTAACATCGTAGTCTGTCTAGAAAGAAGGCTTATTTAAGGAAGTCTATTCGGAAAGTGTAGTGTAGTCGTTAGGGCAGGAGTTCTTTAAAGGTAAGTGGGACCCCGCTATGGTCTTAAGTTTATGTTGTGAGAATTCATAACAGGTAGTTTAGCTTGGCAGCCATAGAGGATTTTGACAGATAACTGCAGTAAAGGCAAATGTTAGACAGACAACTGTTAGTCGGGCAAATTTTAAGACGGCAACTGTAGGACAGAAAACTGTAGGAGGGTCAGACAGCTGTAAGACAGGCAACGGTTAGAAAGACAACTTTAGAAGCGACAACAGCTAGACAGACAAGTGTTTTACATACCTTGAAGAACAGGCAATTAAAGGACAGCCGGACCTATGTGACTATAACTGTAAATGACTGATGTACCTATGTGACTACTGTACATGACTGCTGTACCTATGTGACTACTGTACATGACTGATGTACCTTAGTGACTGCTGTACCTTAGTGACTGCTGTACCTTAGTGACTGCTGTACCTTAGTGACTACTGTACCTTAGTGACTGCTGTATCTTAGTGACTGCTGTACCTATGTGACTACTGTACCTTAGTGACTGCTGTACCTTAGTGACTGCTGTACCTATGTGACTACTGTACCTTAGTGACTGCTGTACCTTAGTGACTGCTGTGCCTATGTGACTACTGAACCTTAGTGACTGCTGTACCTTAGTGACTGCTGTACCTATGTGACTACTGTACCTTAGTGACTGCTGTACCTTAGTGACTGCTGTACCTTAGCGACTGCTGTACCTATGTGACTACTGTACCTTAGTGACTGCTGTACCTTAGTGACTGCTGTACCTATGTGACTACTGTACCTATGGGACTACTGAGTCACGTCAACAACAAAGCACAGAAAGATCCGTTCAACGTTCATGCTACTCTTTAAACTTTAAACTATAACCCCAAACCCATGCCTGTCAACAAAGACTTTCACTGCGAGCCCAAATCTGACCCCTTGAATGTCTCTACGACTATGACTTCATGCAAGACTATTTTTATATCGTTGACAGTGGCTAATGAATGAATGACGTCATTTTATTTAGAGATTCTGCGTCATCTTCCCTGAAAAATACACAAATCGTTGTGTTGTAATCATTCAATGATTAATGATGACGCATGGCGCTATTATTAAAAAATAGATTTTTTTCATGTCTAATTCACATTTCATTATTTTAAATAATTATTTTTTAAATAATTATTTATTTAAATCTAATTCGGACCTCAGTCTTTCCGTTTAAATTAAAAATGTATTCAAAGCACCCAAAGTAAAGACTCCATGTGCCGTGTGTGAGAACCTATGTATACATTCCCCCTGAGCACTCTACGTGCATTCAACACATTTTTTTTTTAAATTAATTTTTTTTTTTATTTCGACAGAAACCTCAAACAAAAATGTCCATCAAGACAGCGTCCTTGCTGTTTATGGGACTGCTTGCCATCTACTGGACAAAGGAAACATCATCGGTTGGTAAACGTGTACTCTGTTTTTAATGTTAGGCGATAATCGTACATTGTGAAAGTAATAACCTTTTATATGATTATATCTCGGTGTGTTAGTAGCTGTACTTTTTGTTAATAAATGCAACATTAAATCAACTGACGTGTATAACTTAGAGGTAAGAATTTTTTTTTTTTTTTTTTCATAATAAAAAAAAAAAAAAATAAATTTATAGTGTCTGATTTACGAAGCATTGTTCGGTTATTAGGGAGAAAAAAATTGTTCTCCGAGATATATCACGTTTAAAGTAAGTTTGAAATATTGACTCTCCACTCATTGTATGCAGTTTCTTATTCATACCCTCTCATCTCCCCTAGTCTCACGTCTCAGTAGACTCTGATCCTGCTGCCGATCCAACTGTGGTAAGATCATCTAATGTTACATGAAGATTAATGGACTGATAAGTTAGAGTAGTGACTGAATAATCAAATACATAAGCCCTCTTATTATATACATAATCATCAATAATCACAATAATAGTCGCACCAACAGTCTCATCAATAATCACAACAATAGTCGCACCAACAGTCTCATCAATAATCACAACAATAGTCGCACCAACAGTCTCATCAATAATCACAACAATAGCCGCACCAATAGTCTCATCAATAATCACAGCGATAGTCGCAACAATAGTCTCATCAATAATCACAACAATAGCAGCACCAAGAGTCTCATCAATAATCACAACAATAACCGCACCAATAGTCTCATCAATAATCACAACGATAGTCGCACCAACAGCCTCATCAATAATCACAACAATAGTCGCACCAATAGTCTCATCAATAACCACAATGATAGTCGCACCAACAGTCTCACCAATAATCACAACAATAGTCGCACCAACAGTCTCATCAATAATCACAACAATAGTCGCACCAATAGTCTCATCAATAATCACAATAATAGCCGCACCAATAGTCCCATCAATAATCACAACGATAGTCGCACCAACAGTCTCACCAATAATCACAACAATAGTCGCACCAATAGTCTCATCAATAATCACAACAATAGTCGCACCAACAGTCTCACCAATAATCACAACAATAGCCGCACCAATAGTCTCATCAATAATCACAACGATAGTCGCACCAACAGTCTCACCAATAATCACAACAATAGTCGCACCAATAGTCTCATCAATAATCACAACGATAGTCGCACCAACAGTCTCACCAATAATCACAACAATAGTCGCACCAATAGTCTCATCAATAATCACAACAATAGTCGCACCAACAGTCTCATCAATAATCACAACAATAGTCGCACCAACAGTCTCATCAATAATCACAACAATAGTCGCACAAATAGTCTCATCAATAATCACAACAATAGTCGCACCAACAGTCTCATCAATAATCACAGCGATAGTCGCACCAATAGTCTCATCAATAATCACAACAATAGCCGCACCAACAGTCTCATCAATAATCACAACAATAGCCGCATCAATAGTCTCATCAATAATCACAACAATAGCCGCACCAATAGTCTCATCAATAATCACAACAATAGTCGCACCAACAGTCTCATCAATAATCACAACAATAGCCGCACCAATAGTCTCATCAATAATCACAACAATAGCCGCACCAATAGTCTCATCAATAATCACAACAATAGTCTCACCAACAGTCTCATCAATAATCACAACAATAGCCGCACCAACAGTCTCATCAATAATCACAACAATAGCCGCACCAATGGTCTCATCAATAATCACAACAATAGCCGCACCAATAGTCTCATCAATAATCACAACAATAGTCGCACCAATAGTCTCATCAATAATCACAACAATAGTTGCACCAATAGTCTCATCAAAAATCACACCAATAGTTAAAACCTACAATCACACAAAAATAGTCATTACAATAGGGTCCCCAATAACAGTGAAATCAATAGTGACACCAATAATCTCAATAGTAATCACAATAGTCACACTCACAGTCACAATACTGGTTACACCTAGTTACACCACTAAGCATCTGATAACACCAACCATCAGTGTTGGACAGTTTGCCCTTTAGATGACGGTAACTCATTGTTTACAATAATTAGTTGCTACAACCGTTCGGATTTATAAGTATTACGGTAGCTGTTTTAGGCTTTTTAGGGCCTAGAAAATTAAAGAAAAATTATTAGTCTTTGCTGTCAATAACTGTTTCACCCAATCTTTTTGACACACGGGCTACTTTTGGTCTTTTTAGATACCTCAACAAGAAAGTACAGAAAGCTTGACCGAAGCAGCAAATGAGGGCGTAGATGAAGGAGAGAAGGAAGAAGGCGAAGGCGGAAAGGGAAGAAAAAGGGGTTGTAACAAGGGTGCAAAAAAAAGGGGTGATGAAAGTGAAACAAGGGGAGCTCCTGGTGGCAATGGCGGTGGGAAAGGATGGGGTGCTAGAGAAGGAGGTGTTAGAGGAGAGGGTGGCCGAGGAGGGCGAAAAAGAGGAGAGGGTGGTAGAGGAGAGGGTGGCAGAGGTGGGGGTGGTAGAAGAGAGGGTGAGATAGGTGAGGGTAGGAGAGGTGAGGATGGGAGAGGGGGAGGTGGTAGAGGAGAAGGTGGAAGAGGTGGGGGTGGTAGAGGAGAGAGTAATGAAGAAGAGGAAGGTAGAGGAGAAGGTGGCGAAGGAGATGGTGGTAGAGGAGGGGGTGGTAGGGGAGAGGGTGGTAGAGGAGGAGGTGGTAGAGGAGAGGGTGGCAGAGGAGGAGGTGGCAGAGGAGGAGGTGGCAGAGCAAAAGTAAGTATTTTTATGTTGAACTATTCGTTAGTCTATTGCTAGTCAACTGATGTAATATGAAAGAAACTTTAAACACGCTGCTACAATTCATCCTGCCATAACTTACCCTGCCATAACGTACCCTGCCATAACTCACCCTACTATAATGTCCCTTGCTATGTCACCCTAATTGAACTTGCTCTGAAATAACTCACTCCACTATAACCTCCACTGTAATAAAATCATCATTGCTACAACTCACCCTGCCATAACTCACCCCACTATAATGCCCTTTGCTAACCCTAACCCTAACCTAACTCACCTTGAAATAACTCACCCCCACTATAACCTCCCCTGCCATAAATCATCATTGCTACAACTCACCCTGACATAACTCACCCCACTATACCGTCCCCAGCTACAACTACCTTGTTATACTGTGACTTTCGAAATAACACGATTTCGGATATAACCCTGCCTTGGTATTGCCCTTGAAATTTATTTAAATTTTTTTTTTTTTTTTTTTTTTTTGCTTGTAAAAAAAATTTTATAAAAAATTTGCCCTTGAAATTTATTTAAATTTTTTTTTTTTTTCATTATGCATGGAAAAAAAATTGTATAAAAAAATTTAATTGTACAACATCCTTTCACAAATATTCGAGAGCTTTCTAAACGTAAGGTCTATGTGTCTCAATTACGATTAGGATTTTTTTTTAAAAATTATATTTTATAAAAATAAATTAAAACCTATCTACTTTAAAATAAAAGTATCCCCTAACCACTACTTGCACATAACATGATTGACATCCAGGCGGGATTCGATTATCTGGACTTCAATTATGGCTTATCAAGGGCTCTTTGAATATATTTAAGAGATTAACATTGCTAGATAATTTATAGAAATTTCATTTTTTTAAAGGTAAAACTCGTTGCACCAAATGATTCTCTATTAAACAGACTACTCCTATACATCCTTTCAAATTATTAGACAGAGTTAAGAGTATGAAATTATTATTTTTTTCCCATAAAGATATCTTAGTTTGTTTACAATAATTGATAAATAGAATAC
The DNA here is from genome assembly GCA_964033795.1 of Lymnaea stagnalis. Taxonomy (NCBI): domain Eukaryota; kingdom Metazoa; phylum Mollusca; class Gastropoda; family Lymnaeidae; genus Lymnaea; species Lymnaea stagnalis. The sequence goes on along the minus strand of CAXITT010000256.1, from coordinate 495,781 downwards.
AATGGTAGCAGTTAACTTCTGAATACCTTTTTTAGTATTTGACTATTTATATTGACCAAATTAATTGGTGCTGCCATGTCTTTCCACAGCGCAATATGGTAAGTAATATCCTTCACCACCCACCACGCCCTTACAAAAAAAAATCAACAATACAGGGGTTCTATGAACTTTTCCCATTTGCAACACATGGTTTGTTAACTTCTCCCAATTACAACACATGGTTTGGAAACTCCTCTCATCTACAACACACTTTTTTTTAAATTCTCTCATCTACAACACACTTTTTGTTAACTTCTCTCATCTACAACACACTTTTTGTTAAATTCTCTCATCTACAACACACTTTTTGTTAACTTCTCTCATCTTCAACACACGGGTTGTTAACGTCTCTCAACTACAACACACTTGTTGTTAACATCTCTCATCTTCAACACACGGGTTGTTAACTTCTCTCAACTACATCACACTTGTTGTTAACATCTCTCATCTTCAACACACGGGTTGTTAACTTCTCTCAACTACAACACACTTGTTGTTAACATCTCTCATCTTCAACACACGGGTTGTTAACGTCTCTCAACTACAACACACTTGTTGTTAACATCTCTCATCTTCAACACACGGGTTGTTAACTTCTCTCAACTACAACACACGGGTTATAGGACAATGCCTTCTAATTTATTCCACACGGCTTCTATTAAGAGTTGTCCTCAGGTCTTTAATAATTAGTTGCAATTGTGAAACAGTTCTCAGCAGTTTTGTAAGAAATGCGTTTGTGTGTGAGTGATATGTGTCAACAGTTGGGTAACAGCTGTTAGTGTTTGTCGAAAACTCTTTTTTTTTTATTACCATATATATTATGTAGCCATTTATTTGGCATTATATGCCATTTGGTATTTATTACATTAGTTTGTGTACACCATTTTTAGTCATTTATTTGGCTTGTTATGCCATTCGGTATGTAGTGCATTAGTTTCATGTATACCGTAAAGTAGAAAATACATCTTATACCATAGGGTAGCAATTAAATTATTTTTTTTTTTTTAAGTTGGGTTGACAAAACGGTAGTTTTATTTTACCACTTGGTAACCATTTAGTTTATATTTTTACAAAATGGTATCCATTAAAGAAGTTAATTACATAATTGTTTCGACATTATCTTAGTTAGTTGTTTTGTTTGTTTGTTGTTGTTTTTTTTAAAACCATTGCGTCGTCATTGCATGAGTGTATTATTTGATTTGGTAACCATAGTTTCTTTATTTTATTTCACTATGGATTTGACATTTCCTTAGTTTATTCTACCATTGTAGACAAAATTTAAGTTTACTGAATCATTTCGGAGCCTTCTATTATTTTTGTTTACTATTTGATACACCTAACATTGGTTCACTATACCATTGGGAGCCATTTTTTTAAACTTTTGAATAGTGATTTTGTCACTCTATGCATATAGATATTTTTTTGTTGTTGTCCTCAAAGTTTGTATATAGTTATAGATCAAAGTGAATTCATCTCTACCCTCTTTTTTCACCATTCAGGGATCAATGGGACTGTATAGAAGCAGACTGGTGAGCACAGCTTTATCTCTGCAAAAATACATTCTTTTACCGATAAGAAGCTTAAACTAACATTGTCTGGCTATTGGTATGGTAATCTGCATTTTACACACATATTGTCTGGCAATTGGTGGGGTAATCTCCCGTCTACAAAAATGTTTTCTGGCTATTGGCATAGTAATATACCAGGTTTAACTAATATATGGCATCATTCCGATATCGGGAGACGATGGAGTAGCAATTGGCCCTTCTTCAAACGGCTTTCGAGGCCCATCCTGGACTTACCGTCGCCGTTGCACTTCTTGCAGTGAACCTTGACTCCTGGTTAGATTTTGACTTCCATATGGCTTTTTTTTTTGCAAGGGCTTTTTTGCGTACACTACTGCCTTTTTGACTCATTCATACACTGCTAGTCGCCAGCTGAAACGTTCTTCAGCAATGATCTGCCATACGTTGGTTTCAATGTTGGTTTCTCTCACATTCCTTTTTGAAACATTCTTAAATCGCTGCCGCCCGATAAGCCTTGCCCCTTCTGCCAACTCTCCATACAGCAGATCCTTTTGAATTCTGCCTTCCCCCATTCTCCTCATATGGCCTAAGCAGCGAAGTCGTCTCTTACTAAGAGCGGAGAATTTGCTACACATTTTTGCCCTTTCCAAGAACTCTGTGTTAGGTCCCTTTTCCTACCATCGAATGAGTAAATTACGACGCAGACATCTTTGATGAAAGCTGTTGAGTTTCCGTTCATTATGGTATATGTGGTCCACACTTCACTGCCATATAGGAGTGTACTAAGCACACATGTCTAGTAATAGACGCTTAGTTTTGTATTACCATTTAGATTCAATTTATTCCACACCCGCTTATTCAGGGCCGAGAAAAATTGTAGTGTATAGCTATTGGTATTGTAATTTGCCGTCTTGGTCAATGTATTTTTCTTAGTTCTTAAGAATACCGAAAAATCCAGCATCAGTTCAATTACAAAAGACGAGATAGAGCTAGAGACTATTTAAGCAATTTACATTTTGTCATCGCTTTATACGATAGAATTTTTTATTTTATTTTTGCAGCCTCTAAACCGAACGGTAAGATATAGACATGAATACTGATACAAAATGCAAGTTATAGAGATTACTACTGATGAATATGTAAGATTTATATATTAATACTGAATATTGATAAACTTTTAATAATAATCACTTTAACAAGAAAGTGAACTACAGCTGGATTCAAATTGCATTAAAAAAACAAAACACATCAATGCCAACCCTAACCATTGTCCATGCTTTCTCATGTCAGATCAATGAGAATGAGCCCAACTGGAGAAGCATAGAATCCGAAGATTCTTCCAATTTGACCGATTCTACGCCTGCAGATACTAACGTGACCAATACCACGTCTGCTGATATCAACTTGACCAACAGCGCACCTTCTGCATCAAACTTGACATTATCTATTACGACCAACAGTTCTAAAACTACTCACGGAAAGGTAAGTTTTCTGAAGCGACAACTAATCCAAAACTCCGTCAGGAAATGTAAGTCTTCTATTGAAACTCACTGTTCTAGAACTAAGTCCGGAAATGTAAGTCTTCTATTGAAACTCACTGTTCTAGAACTAAGTCCGGAAATGTAAGTCTTGTATTGAAACTCACTGTTCTAGAACTAAGTCCGGAAATGTTAGTCTTCTATTGAAACTAACCGCTCTAGAACTAAGTCCGGAAATGTTAGTCTTCTATTGAAACTAACTGCTCTAGAACTAAGTCCGGAAATGTTAGTCTTCTATTGAAACTAACTGCTCTAGAACTAAGTCCGGAAATGTTAGTCTTCTATTGAAACTAACTGCTCTAGAACTAAGTCCGGAAATGTTAGTCTTCTATTGAAACTAACTGCTCTAGAACTAAGTCCGGAAATGTAAGTCTTCTATTGAAACTAACCGCTCTAGAACTAAGTCCGGAAATGTTAGTCTTCTATTGAAACTAACTGCTCTAGAACTAAGTCCAAAAATGTAAGTCTTCTATTGAAACTAACCGCTCTAGAACTAAGTCCGGAAATGTTAGTCTTCTATTGAAACTAACTGTTCTAGAACTAAGTCCGGAAATGTTAGTCTTCTATTGAAACTAACTGCTCTAGAACTAAGTCCGGAAATGTTAGTCTTCTATTGAAACTAACTGCTCTAGAACTAAGTCCGGAAATGTTAGTCTTCTATTGAAACTAACTGCTCTAGAACTAAGTCCGGAAATGTAAGTCTTCTATTGAAACTAACTGCTCTAGAACTAAGTCCGGAAATGTTAGTCTTCTATTGAAACTAACTGTTCTAGAACTAAGTCCGGAAATGTAAGTCTTCTATTGAAACTAACTGCTCTAGAACTAAGTCCGGAAATGTTAGTCTTCTATTGAAACTAACTGTTCTAGAACTAAGTCCGGAAATGTAAGTCTTCTATTGAAACTAACTGCTCTAGAACTAAGTCCGGAAATGTTAGTCTTCTATTGAAACTAACTGTTCTAGAACTAAGTCCGGAAATGTAAGTCTTCTATTGAAACTAACTGTTCTAGAACTAAGTCCGGAAATGTTAGTCTTCTATTGAAACTAACCGCTCTAGAACTAAGTCCGGAAATGTAAGTCTCTTATTGAAACTAACTGTTCTAGAACTAAGTCCGGAAATGTTAGTCTTCTATTGAAACTACATGTTCTAGAACTAAGTCCGGAAATGTAAGTCTTCATAATGGGACTCAACTGACACCAGCCGGGAATAAATGGGCGTCTGTATCCAACAATCCTGTCAGCTACATTCAATGGCTGTTTAGCCAGGCAATGCACATATCTGGGAAACGTTTTCTGACAAATCGAAAATGGTGGACAGAGAATAATTCGACACCCTCACCGTCGTTCAATGTCGTAAAATGTGTGCTGCTCTAGAACCCAAACATGCGTAATGGAGACAAGATTTAAACAAGTAATCGTTTCAACAATGCATCATTTTTTTTTCCTTTATAAATTCAAATTGTCCACCGAGTACAACACAACTGACTTTTTTCTGAATTTTAAGAGTAAAACCAATCAAAATGTCACCCACCCGTGCAAAAAATGTAACCCTAACAACAACATTTTATCACTCTTACGTAGATAAAGTTGTTATTAAGTTCATTTAGTGGTTTTAAATATATATATATATACATATATAT
>CAXITT010000256.1:479877-490653 GCA_964033795.1 Lymnaea stagnalis | reverse complement strand
TATATATATATATATATATATATATATATATATGTATAAGCTATGTAATCTGCGAAAACAAATGGTATCTATATCATGCAAATAGTATTTAGAATATAAAAATGGTATTTCGATAACACAAAAGATACCTAAATAATGGAAATGGTACTTAGATTATAGAAACAATATATAGATTATAGAAATAGTTCTAAGATCATGCAAATGATATCTAAATAATAGAAAGTGTTCTTAGTTATTGAAACGAAATTTAGATCATAGACATGGTATTTAGATCATTCTTGTGGTATTTAGAGTACAGAAATGATATTTAGATCATGGAAATGGTATTTAGGTCGTTACGTGTTCTGACCTCGCCATCTCGATGTCTCCCACCTCTTGGTCTCACCACGGGGCTATGTCAATGTATAATCATGTGTAGTTGTTTGGGTGTTTTCATTGGATGTAAATGAAGACATCATATATATATATATATTATATGACGCAGCAGTCTCCATCGTTGGGAAAAACCATGACTTTAAATATTTGTATTATTTTTCACAGCAGTGACCACGAATGGGGAAAGTATTGACTTTCATAGATCTGAAAAAATCTTTTAAAATTTTTTTTTTATTGTTAATGTCCATGACGTGAACAGTAATCTTTTGTGGTATTTTAAGGTTACTTTCGTAACACTTCAATGTGTCAAATCTCCTTTTTTTATTTCTACAGGAGCAACACACGGCCTACAAGGTAAAACATCAGAGATAAAGATATGTATGCCCTTTGTTTAAACATCAGAGATAGAGACACATATGTTCTTTGTTTAAACATCAGAGATAGAGACACATATGTTCTTTGTTTAAACATCAGAGATAGAGACACATATGTTCTTTGTTTAAACATCAGAGATAGAGACACATATGTTCTTTGTTTAAACACCAGAGATAGAGACACATATGTTCTTTGTTTAAACATCAGAGATAGAGACACATATGTTCTTTATTTAAAGCTCTGGGATAGAGACACATATGTTCTTTGTTTAAACCTCTGGGATAGAGACACATATGTTCTTTGTTTAAACCTCTGGGATAGAGACACATAAGTTCTTTGTTTAAACCTCTGGGATAGAGACACATAAGTTCTTTGTTTAAATCTCTGGGATAGAGACACATAAGTTCTTTGTTTAAATCTCTGGGATAGAGACACATAAGTTCTTTGTTTAAATCTCTGGGATAGAGACACATAAGTTCTTTGTTTAAACCTCTGGGATAGAGACGCGTAAGTTCTTTGTTTAAACCTCTGGGATAGAGACACATAAGTTCTTTGTTTAAACCTCTGGGATAGAGACACATAAGTTCTTTGTTTAAATCTCTGGGATAGAGACACATAAGTTCTTTGTTTAAACCTCTGGGATAGAGACACATAAGTTCTTTGTTTAAATCTCTGGCATAGAGACACATAAGTTCTTTGTTTAAATCTCTGGGATAGAGACGCGTAAGTTCTTTGTTTAAATCTCTGGGATAGAGACACGAATGTTCTTTGTTTAAACCTCTGGGATAGAGACACATTAGTTCTTTGTTTAAACCTCTGGGATAGAGACACATAAGTTCTTTGTTTAAATCTCTGGGATAGAGACACGAATGTTCTTTGTTTAAACCTCTGGGATAGAGACACATAAGTTCTTTTTTTTAAACTCTGTAACAGAGACACGCAGGTTCCTTGTTTAAACCTTCATTTCACATGTACAATGATTCTTCTCGATAAAAGTTTATTTTAAAAGGCCAATAAAAAAAATAAAAAAATATTTGAATTATATTCCTTGCAGAGGTCTCCAGCAGAAGAAGATGATAAGTTAGATGAGGTTAGTGATCACGTAGATGAGATAAGTTAGGGATTACGTAGATGGGGTAAGTTATGGATCACGTAGATGAGATAAGTTAGTTATCCGTAAATGCGGTAAGTTAGGGGTCACGTAGATGAGATAAGCTAGAGATCTTCCACAAAACTAAAACAAGTTTTACCCCCTCTCTCTCCCTGCCCTCTCCCCTCGTCCGCCTCTGTTGACGTTTGTTTGATCCTCAAGCCCTGGTGAATTTCAGTAGACACCAGGAAACGAAGTCTTTATTTTTATGTTGGTATAAAAGCTTTCCATACTCCATTCGTATGAATATAAAAAGTGGGAGGGGGGGGGGTCACTCATCCAATTGGGGATAAGGTCAGGAAGTGGGCGGTACTCAACAAATGTAGGTTTATATACACCAGGAAACGAAGTCTTTATTTTTATGTTGGTATAAAAGCTTTCCATACTCCATTCGTATGAATATAAAAAGTGGGAGGGGGGGGGGTCACTCAACCAATTGGGGATAAGGTCAGGAAGTGTGCGGTACTCAACAAATGTGGGTTTATATAAAGGACGGTATACCAACTAAAGGACGTCGTGTGGGGGGGGGGCACTTACAATTTTGGAATATGGTGCGGTTAACGATTATGTTATCTCTCACATACCAAACTTGACCTTCTCTTGTCTTACTCTAACATCACCAAAAGTCTTCACATGAATCGATTTAGTCTTATACAATCTATTTTTGCTACATTAACGCTAATAAAAATGATCCTTCTTTGTTTATTTTATGTGCAATCCACTTGTCTTTTGCAGGGTTCTGTGAGCGACAGCAACAGCGAAGACAGCGAAGACAGCGAAGACAGGGGCTCTGGCGATTAGGTCAATCTTCAGGAAATTAAACTTTACACATTTGAGAAAAGCAAAAAAGCGGAATGTAAAGCACTGAAGTACTTGAAAACGGACCAATGAAAGATGTCGAAAAGACTTTTTCTACCCACCGCGACTTTTCGACCTCAATCAATTTGTTTGGTGTTTTATTTCAAATCAACATATGCGTTCAAAATGTTCGCCATTATTATTTTTTTTCTTCTGAATACATCTCGTGAACGTTATAAGTGTATACAATTGCTCCTTAATGTGTCGAATAAAAGTGTTAACATTCAGAAACTGTCTTGATTTGTTTTTTTTTGTTTTTTTTGGATAAAAGTATGCATTAGTTAAGTTGCTTTTTTGTCTATTTGAAGTTATAACATTGAATGTTTAGGAAAATCCTTTCGCACTTTCTTGCGCGTCTAAACTATGCTTTAAATGTGTCATTTAAGTTAGAGACATACACAGGGAAGAGATAAAACTGCAGGTAGACAATACAAATAAAGTGAACTTTTTGGCTAAGAAGCCTTCGACGTGGACAGAAAAATGTGGAGACACACACATTCAGCATGTATAGAAATTGAGGGGACAGAAAAATGTGGAGACACAGACATTCAGCTTGTATAGAAATTGAGGGGACAGAAAAATGTGGAGACACAGACATTCAGCTTGTATAGAAATTGAGGGGACAGAAAAATGCCATTAAATTGCGATGTTACTAAAAAAATTAGTTTTACCGTGCCTGAAGTTGGTTAGGGTTGAGTTGATGACTGTGACAATGTCTGAAGTGTAAAGGGGTTCAGTTTGACAGATGTGACAATGTCTGAAGTAGGTTGGGTTGAGATTGACAAGTGTGAAACTGTTTAAAGTAGATGGGGTTTTGTCTGACAAAACTGACAATATCTGAGGTGGTTTGGTTGAGTTTGACAAATAGGACAATGTCTGGAGTGGGCTGGTTAGATTGACAAATGTGACAAACCTGAAGTAGGTGGGGCTGAGATTGACAAATTGACAATGTCTGAAGTGGGTGGGGCTGATTGTGACAAGTGTGACAATGAGGTATGTTATGACTCATTTAACGATGTAATAAACGTGTTCGCATTAATTGGGAAAAATGTTACATCACTGTGACGAAATCAGGCTGACCTTAAAAGTTCAGTGTACTCAAATCACTTTCTCAGAACACCCTAGGACGAATAACTAACCATTGGTTGTTGTGCTTGTCAAGGTCAGAGAATCAGCGATGCAGTTTGAGTTGTGATGTTGTGATCTTGTGACGATGAGGTTCTTTACTCTTTTCAAGTCATGCACGGGTGCGTGAATTGATTGTGGGGCGATAAAAGGTGAGACAAAGATTTGAGAGTCGGAGAGCGAACTAGGGATCTGGAGAGTCAGTGTGTGAGATAGAGCGAGCAAACAAGAGGATAGTATTTTTTTAGATAATTCACTTTGGGACGTTTTGCCTGAGCAGAATATTGCTATGCATATGTATTCGTGTCTCAACTTCAATGTGAACCAAGTTGATGTTTTAGTTCTGCCAAAATAAAACGCACAATGTTCCAAGTACCTTTAATGGTGTTAGAATCGAACTAGTCCGAGATGCAACTAATGCTATCGGAAGATTAGAAGTCAAATATTTTCCATCGAAATTCTTGCCAGTATCATAGACATTTAGACAACGAAATATTTGACATGGTGGCCTGTCAAGTTGAATCTTTGACCTACTTCATCCGTCAAGCATATTACTATAGGTCTAAACCATACCAGACGGCCGGTCTATGAACTAGACCAAGAGAGAAAACTAGATTTCCGGTTCCGCTAAATAAAATGTCTTCATCACTCTGGATACATATATATATATATATTATATATATATATATATATATATATATATATTTATATATATATATATATTATATATATATATATATATATATATATATATATATATATATAAACTTTCAAGATTCCATGTTATGCGCTCTGTGTAGAGCATCAAAATAAAGATTCACTGTAATATAGTACAGCACCACATTAATATGTTACAGCCGCTCATTAATATAGTAATGGAGCTATGTAATATAATAACGGTAACATTTATAAGGGACTTCACGACACTAACTAATATGGCACTAGAAGCACTCTTTGCTAATAGAAAAGCGTTTATTAACGGGTAGAAATCTATTTAAACATATATTTTTTTAAAACTAACAAAAACAATAATAAAAAAATGACACGAACGTATCGGCCAAGAAGTCTTCTTCAACTCAACAAAAACCTAAAATCTGGGTCACTTTGACAACTAGAATAAGTAAAATTTAGTAAATTTGTTACAAATAAGTACAAATAGTAAATTTGTTACAAATAAGTACAAATAGTAAATTTGTTACAAATAAGTACAAATAGCAAATTTGTTACAAATAGTACAAATAGTAAATTTTTTAAAAATAAGTACAAATAGTAAATTTTTTACAAATAAGTACAAATAGTAAATTTGTTATAATTAAGTACAAATGGTAAATTTGTTACAAATAAGTAAAAATAGCAAATTTGTTACAAATAAGTATAAATATTAAATTTGTTACAAATAAGTAGAAATAGTAAATTTGTTACAAATAAGTACAAATAGTAAAATTGTTACAAATAAGTACAAATAGTAAATTTGTTACAAATAAGTACAAGTAGTAAATTTGTTACAAATAATTACAAATAGTAAATTTGTTACAAATAAGTACAAATAGTAAATTTGTTACAAATAAGTACAAATAGTAAATTTGTTTCAAATAAGTACAAATAGTAAATTTGTTACAAATAAGTACAAATAGTAAATTTGTTACAAATAAGTACAAATGGTAAATTTGTTACAAATAAGTACAAATAGTAAATTTGTTACAAATAAGTACAAATAGTAAATTTGTTACAAAATAAGTACAAATAGTAAATTTGTTACAAATAAGTACAAATAGCAAATTTGTTACAAATAAGTACAAATAGTAAATTTGTTACAAAATAAGTACAAATAGTAAATTTGTTACAAATAAGTACAAATAGTAAATTTGTTACAAATAAGTACAAATAGTAAATTTGTTACAAATAAGTACAAATAGTAAATTTGTTACAAATAAGTACAAATAGTAAATTTGTTACAAATAAGTACAAATAGTAAATTTGTTACAAATAAGTACAAATAGTAAATTTGTTACAAATAAGTACAAATAGTAAATTTGTTACAAATAAGTACAAATAGTAAATTTGTTACAAATAAGTACAAATAGTAAATTTGTTACAAATAAGTACAAATAGTAAATTTGTTACAAATAATTACAAATAGTAACATATTTTAATTTCAAAGGACGTGGGTGCACACAAAAAATGTAAAAGGTTTCTCGCTATTTTGAGTGAAACCTTTATGTACGTAACAACCATGAGCAGCGCCGAGGTACACATTAGGGTTAGGGTTAGGGTTAGGGTTAGAGTTAGGGTTAGTTTTGTACTCTTTGAAAGATGATGATTCATGGGATTTTAGAAAAAAAAAATAATATAAAAACTGTTTCAGTTCCGTGGAATTCGCCTTGTGGATCTAGTGTTAGTTATTTTCGATGTAATGTTCACTTTTTAAGACAAATTTATTACAAATCAAACTAATATTTTCTTTAGGGGAAAACTTAAAAAAAAACTGTGTTGCCTTTCCTTGGTCTTCACCAGAGGGTTTAATTTGGGTGGGTTGGCTCCAAGGTCATGTCTGCTGTTTCTAAACTCAATTCTCGTAAGTTAGGGTGACCCAATCATGATTTAGTAAACAAAAAAACGGGACGCTTTCAAGGACGGTTGTTTTGTTGTTGTTGTTTTTTTGCTTTTTTTTTGTTATTGTTTTTTTTTGGGGGGGGCGGGGGGTTGATTACCCTCCAGTTAAAGAGGGGTCCGGGGGCCTCGGCAGGGAACTGTTTATTGAAATATGCTCATTTTAACAATGAAATCTAACCTAGAAATCTACTTGGGGCACTTAGTCTTTTCCCATGTTTCACTGATGTGTTGTGTGTTAATGTTGTTTTATGTCTGAACGTGCACCGTGACCAATGCTATAAAACATTATTACAAACTGTGCACCCGGCTTCACTTTTATAGCGTCCCTTTTTAATATAGCTCCACTCTTTGGAATACTCCTCCATAAACTTGCATTGACGCTTGGCACTGGCTACACAGGTAGACAAAATATTATTTGAAGTTATATTATAATTATAAATTAGGAAGTTTTAGTGATTAGAAAATGTGTTTGGTTTTTTAAAAAAACGGGACATTTAGGCGCCGAGAGACTTTTTCGGGACAACGGGAACGATTGTGAAAAAACGGGACAATCCCGTTGTAAGTTGAGTAGGTCGAACTAAAACAGACCCCCCCCCCCCAAAAAAAAAAAAAAAGATAAATAATAAATAAATAAATATAAATATATATATATATATATATATATATATATATATATATTTAACCGTGATTCTGTCAGTATGTTCAAAGTCTTTCCATTCACTCTATCGTCATCAGATCCATTGTAATAGCTTATTGGACTGGAACCCTGTTACGCATTGGCTTCTATTGTGAGAAATAAATCTCTTGTTTTAAGTTATGGCTCGTTCAAACAGTGCACAACAAAGGACGATACCATAGAGAGATATAATAGCAAAATACGACACCCAAAACAGTTGCTAATTACAATTATTAAGATTCATTTAAGTATTAATATAATTACAAAATTAAAAAAAATATAATTACAAATCATCAACTTACAGAGTGTGGGAAGGCTTGTACCGGTACACAGTTAGTATAATGTGCCACAAAAATAAGGTACAAATGATGAAGGCGAATAAACACATATGAGTATACAAAGCATAATACACTTATCTCGTAAAGTTAAAAATATCTTTCAATCAGTCTCTCTTTCTCTTTCAATTCCCCGGCTTTATATGTGTGGGTATCGCCTGTTTCTAAGAAGATTCGGGGGCAGAATATACATTGTAGTTGTGACTCGAATATTCTCCAAATATCTGTAATGTACCACAATTTGATACCCCATTCGAGTTAAGAAGAACAGGCCATAGATTGCTTTGTGGTAAACAAAGAAATAAATAAAATAGGCCACGACCAACACGAACACAGTTTAATGTGGGGTCAACCAGAGTTCACGGCACGGGGAAAGTCCTACATAACAAACCTTATACTCAGGTTTACCCATACTTTATTTCACTCATTTTCATGTCTATTGAGACCATCCACAAAAACCTTTGATGCAATGGAAGCGGCACCAACCCATGTGATCTATTCTTGCCGAAAATAAATACTTTTTTTTCATAGGTGATCGAAGCCACTCTGCACATCATCAATATGAATTTAGTCAATAATTTTTTATATTTTAGTGTCCGAACCAATATCACATAAAATAACTCAAATAACAATTATAATAAAATGATATAACATTGTGCTTGATTCATCCAGCGGTCCATGCAATCAATGTTGCACGATAAGTACCTAAACAATGTGTACACGAAGTTGCACTTTTTTTTTTAAACAGCCTTGAATGTGCTGTAGTAACACTTGTCGTTGAAATACGTAAACATTAGCGCTGACAGAACTGTTACAGTCCCGTCATTTCGAAGTAAATTATTAACCAGTGTCTTGGAGTAACTCAGTTAAGTTGTGTCATTAAATCAGAAAAATCTATTGTCTGGCCTGTTGTTGTTGTTGTTCTTTTGTTGTTTTGTGTGTGTGTGTGTGTGTTCCGGTTCGAGTTTAAAAAAAAAAAAAACGTGTTCAACGTCTTTGCCATTCTCGTAACACGTTTTCACTACTCCAAAATGTGTTATCCTGCTTCTAAGCTACCACAAATTTAAGGGCTTTCTCCTAGTCTCGCAAGACTCTTCAAACGTGACTTATAAAAGACAACGCGTTCTATCTAGTCCAAAATTATATGAACTGAGCATTTTTTAATCGGACTGAGAAATTAACAAATACAAATAGTAAAAACTTTTTTTAAAACAAATAAATAATTACAAATAGTAGCACAGTTGTATCAAATAAATATACATAGATAGAAACACGTTTATTTTTTTATTTTTTTTTAATGGCTACCCCTCTCAATAAAACGAATGCGTTGAACAAAACAAAAAAATGTGTGTGTTTCATTGTTAGTTAAGCATCATTATCTTTAAGAGAAAAAAACGTGCTTTCGAAATCAAATTCTAAGAATTTTTCAAAAACTAATTTTAATGTAAGGCAGATTTCAAGCTTCAAGAAGGGGTTAACAAAATGTGTCAAACCATTTCTCAAATTAAAAATGAAAAAGAAGAAGAAAAACGAAGAAAAAAAATAATTAAAATTATGATCAAATATTGAAACTCTATTCAATTATTTAGCTTTAATTTTATACATTGTGTCAATTACGTATTTAGTTGAATGCAAAGATAAACAGTGAAATAAAAGCGTTAGAAGCTGAACCAGCACAAACTCTGATGATTAAAGTGGTCATGGTCGACTTCCCACTGACGAACAGCCAGAAGCTGAAAATGTGTAATATTATATTACAAAATCATTTCTCATTACAGTAAAGGAAGGTTCACAAAATCATTTCTCATTACAGTAAAGGAAGGTTCACAAAATCATTTCTCATTACAGTAAAGGAAGGTTCACAAAACCATTTCTCATTAAAGTAAAGGAAGGTTCACAAAATCATTTCTCATTAAAGTAAAGGAAGGTTCACAAATGATTTCTCATTACGGTAAAGGAAGGTTCACAAAATCATTTCTCATTAAAGCAAAGGAAGTTTCACAAAATCATTTCTCATTAAAGTAAAGGGAGGTTTACGAAATCATTTATAAAAACATGCAATGTTCAATTTAGAAAATTATGAATATTAAAAAAACAGCTGCAACAACAAAAAACAAACAAATCAGCCTATCATTTAAAAGTAACAATAGATTCAAGGAAAGCTTAATATCTTTACATCCGTAATATTGTTCAAGAATTAAACATTTTATTTTTAAATCCAGTAGCCATGTTGAACGTTTCAAGCATAAACATTAAATCTCGATTATAAATGTCGTATTGTGTGTGTGTCTTATGGACATTCATGCCTCATTATGGTCGACGGACACAAGGTTTAATGAAACACATCGATCTTGGAGTGCGGGCTTACCTATGACTTCATAAATGTCGTATTATGTCTGTAATGGACATTTATGCCTCATTATGGTCGACGGACACAATGTTTAATGAAACACATCGCTCTTGGAGTGTGGGCTCACCTATGACTTCATAAATGTCGTATTATGTCTGTAATGGACATTTATGCCTCATTATGGTCGACGGACACAAGGTTTAATGAAACACATCGCTCTTGGAGTGTGGGCTCACCTATAACTTCATAAATGGCGTTGCCAGCGACGCTGTCCGTCAACCCAGAGGTATTGAACTTAAGGAAAGGAAAGAAATGTAAATTTCTTGGAGGAAGTCGAGGAGGCGATTGGTCAACGGGCGAATCGCAGCGTACAGATTCACAACTGGCGTTGGAAAACGTTGAGCTCTGGACGCTTTCGGGGTCAATATTATGGTATGTGTCTGTATGCTCAGACAATGAATGCGCATCATCCTCAGGCGGGTGCATGCTGTCAAGGGTTAAATATTCAGCATATGGGGGTCCATTGCAGGCCAAGCTCTGATGACTTTTGAACATGTCTTGGATGCTGCCGTACTTGACTTTCCTTTCTTCAATGCTGAATATCCCCGAGTCAGCCACCGTGGCCCTGTCAGACTGGGAAAAGATGGAGGATGGGTTGAGCACTTTTGGCAGACATTCTTCGTTGCTGCTCACTGGGGGGTCAACCTCTAGGTCACTCGCAGAATCTTTTATTTCAGAACCCGGCAGTGTGCTGTAATCAGATGTTTCGCTCATTGGATAGCCATCTTCAGTAACCTCGGATGAAAGCAGCCTGCTCGAAAAAAAAAACACAAAGCTTTTTAAAATTTAAAAAAAAAAAAAATTTTTGATTTGAGATTTTAAAATACAATTAAATTCTAAAAGTTATTTTTCTTACTTT
>CAXITT010000256.1:445507-479862 GCA_964033795.1 Lymnaea stagnalis | reverse complement strand
TTACTTTCTAGCATCAATCATTTTGTTAGCATTAACACTTTCTAGCATTCATCAGATAGTTAGAATTCTTATTCCTAGCGTCCATCAAATATTCAGACTTTTTTTTATTTCTAGCATCCATCAAATAGTCAGACTTTTTTTATTTCTAGCATCCATCAAATAGTCAGACTTTTTTTTTATTTCTAGCATCCATAAAAAATTTAGCATTCTTATTTCTAGCATCCCATGATAATTTCATTTACAAGACGTATGATCATTTCAATTCCATTACTTTCTAGCATCAATCATTTTGTTAGCATTAACACTTTCTAGCATTCATCAGATAGTTAGAATTCTTATTCCTAGCGTCCATCAAATATTCAGACTTTTTTTTATTTCTAGCATCCATCAAATAGTCAGACTTTTTTTATTTCTAGCATCCATCAAATAGTCAGACTTTTTTTTTATTTCTAGCATCCATAAAAAATTTAGCATTCCATGATAATTTCATTTACAAGACGTATGATCATTTCAATTCCATTACAAAGCAAAGAATATAACTGATAAATGTTAGGTATTACGGAAGGCAAATGCTCATATTCCTTAAAATCTAGATTGAGCTTTGTATGCAAAAGTAGATTTATGCCATATTATATGTTATACATTTTCATATCTTTACACTTGTATAGCTTCTAAGAAGTGCTACAAATTCGATGTAAATAAATAAGTTCATTTCATTTTGATGAAATTGGTTGCACAACTCTTTAGGAGAATCATACTTAGACACTGACTGATGATAATTCATACGAGAGTCATACTAAGCTACGAGCAGGTGATAACTCATACGAGAATCCTCCTGTGACACGAGCTGGTGATAACTCATACGAGAATCATTCTGTGACACGAGCTGGTGATAACTCATACGAGAATCATCCTGTGACACGAGCAGGTGACAACTCATACGAGAATCATCCTTAGCTACAAACAGGTGATAACTCGTACGAGTGACCTAAATCACTGACCTATACCACTGACCTATACCAAAGACTTGTATCACTTGGCGTATACCACTGACAGATAACGATTGATTGTAGGATTTTTTAATTTTATTTTATTTTTAAATATTTTTTATTTTCAAATTTAAATTGCCTTTTGCAATGAACAGATCCTAGTTAAGTACATTTACATTCAATGCAGATTCCTTTCAAAAAAATTGACCTTCATTTCCTTTATTCCTTACCAGCATATTTCTTCCATTGTGGGTCTATTCCTTGCGTCAGGTTGGAGGCAAAGTCTCATGATCTTAAGAATGTTACCGTCCATGTGTCGTGGTATTGCAGGTGAATTCAGAGTGCGCTTTATTTCCTTTGAAAAAAAAATATTGTGGGTCTTTTTTTCCTAAATTTTAATTGTGCGTTCATTCTTCCAATCACATGTTTGAAGCTTCGTTAGGTCACTTTGATGTGTGTACTTTCAAAGAAGAATCCAAACACTACTCATCAATCAGTTGTTTGGTGGTGTTGTTTTTTTAACTATTATATTTCAAGTTTCCTCGCAGATGGAGCGAGCTATTTTTGTGTGTATTTCCTACATATTTTGTGTACCGCTTTTGTACCAAAATACTCAAAGTATACCCGATAATTACTGCTTCTGCGCGATGATCGCATTGTTCAGATTGTCTAAGAGTTGACCTCCAGACAATGACAATTGGTGTCCTGTAATTCAAAATTTTTCATCCAACCATTTTTATATCAAGCAGCAAGACGATCTGCTTCCCCCACCCCCACACCCTTAAAACGGAACTTTAGTCATATGTGATACATTTCATTGTGTTAAGGACGTGAATGTATATTGTTATTGCGTGTTGTTTAGAGATTATGTGTGTTGTTTTATCTATTATTCTTATTATCTTGTGACGTATTGTGTGAAAGGGGATATGACGTATTAGTATTATTGTTGTGTAGTGTGGTCTTTGAGTACATCAATGGAAGTTGAAGAATTAGTTCGTTAATAAAGATATTTAATATGAGAATAATGGTTTGTGAAGTGTTTATAATTAAACGCTTTTGGTATGTCTACTGATTACAAGCAGAAGTAAGTAGCATGGTCCAATCAAAATAAATAAATTACAGCCTCTGATCAACGCTTAGTTTTTTTCAAAATGTTTGAAGTCTTTAAATGGGGTTTTTTATTTTTTTTTAAAAATAATAATAATGATGTGCTAAGCTATAAGAAAAGATACAATTATTTTATTTATCCACATTAATGGAAACCTGTTTGATTACATCACTACATATTTATTTTCAGTACATAGATTTTAGTGGATTAATTGTAAAAGGTTTGTAATGGAGTCATTGGGTTTTATGAAAAACAGTTGATTAAAGCACTCAGACAGTTGTGTGGAATTTAACGTCATTTAGACTAAAGAAAGTTTTGAAAAAATTTGATTCCAGGCTTCAAAGAATTTTCTAAATGATACCCTTTCATTCCTGCGCCATTGAACGACATCAACCACTCGCGTGTTCCCCTGTGATGACCACCGGTCAAATAAAGCTGTCGGTTTGTTTTGTTTGCCTTCACTCTAGAAAGTAACGCCGCCCATGGATGAGCCCTACCCTCTTTTCCTACGCTTGTTGGTGAAAGTAAATCATAATTACCAACTCCTCTTCCCATCCAGCTGAGCTATGGTTCACTGCTAGAGCAGTCCCGGGGAAAGGACATCCATCGCCGGACCGTGCTTCAGCCAAGTCCCAAATTAAAACTCCGAAGCTATAGACATCACTGGCCTGAGAGTAAAAACAATTGTCCCTGATTTCCGGTGCTGCTCTGGGGAAAAAAAAGAAGAAGGATTATCGTTTTAAAAATTAAAACTGAATGTATGCCCATAACTATGAAGCGGAAATAGATACAATTTAGATGATAAGAAGTAAAAACATGTAACATTCAACGGTCACTCAAATCAACTTTATTATATAATTTTATTTTGGCATCTTGTCGTCTTCGTGAGAGGGTGTGTGTTATGTAGGACGTGTTTACGTCACACTTTCCCCGTGCCGTGAACTCTGGTTGACCCCAAAATTAGGCTGCGCTAATATTGGGCGTGGCCTATTTCCTTTCATCTATACGTGTTTTCTGCCGCTACCAATTAAACATGGTTAGTCTGTCTCGTAGTGTGTTGTGGAACGTTCGCGGTTGGACTAGAAAAGTAAACAATGTCTAAGTCTTTTCTGGAATGCGTCTTACGGTGTATATATAAGGGGTTCTGTGAACATTAAGAGTTGGAGATGTACTGATAGATATTTTGCACTTCACGAGACAAGTGTATTATTCCGTGTGTACTCATATGTGTTTATTCGCATTCATCATTGTACTTTATTAATTGGCACATTGTACTAACTGTGTACCGGTACAAGACACATTCCATACTCTGTAAGTTGATGATTTGTAATTACATTTCTTTCGTTTTGTAATTATATTAATTCTTAAATAAATATTATTAATTGTAATTAGTACTGTTTTAAGTGTCATATTTTTGCTATTGC
The DNA here is from genome assembly GCA_964033795.1 of Lymnaea stagnalis. NCBI lineage: Eukaryota > Metazoa > Mollusca > Gastropoda > Lymnaeidae > Lymnaea > Lymnaea stagnalis. The sequence goes on along the minus strand of CAXITT010000256.1, from coordinate 476,341 downwards.
ATTCTTCTATGGTATCGTCCTTTGTTATGCACTATTTGAACGAGACATAAAATTAAAATAAGAGATTAAGTTCTCACAATAGAAGGCAATGCGTAACAGTGTGGCTTATTAGGCCTATCTTGGTGTGGCTTATGAAGCCTATCCTGGTGTGGCTTATGAGGCCTATACTGGTGTGGCTTGTGAGGTCTATCCAGGAGTGGCTTGTGAGGCCTATCCTGGTGTGGCTTATGAGGTCTATCCAGGAGTGGCTTGTGAGGCCAATCTTGGAGTGGCTTATGAGGCATATCTTGGAGTGGCTTATGAAACCTATCCTGGAGTGGTTTATGAGACCTATCCTGAGCTGGCTTATGATGCCTCTCCCGAAGGGCCTCATGAGGCCTATCCTGGAGTGGCTTCAAGTGTCTATCCTAGTGGTCTAATTGGGCATGTTCTTGCGTGGCTTATGATACCTTCCCTGGAGTGGGAGTATCGTCATTATTTTGTTAACAGCTATTTGAGTAACGAAGCGTTGGATTTGTTAACTGTTTTGAAGCATCTCTTGTTCGTTTCATATTTATTTTTTAAAAATATATATTTTTTGAGCCATAATTTTGAAAGTAGGCAATAACAAATCCATTTAAATCATTGTTAAATATTGCGTGCAATTTTAATAACATACTTCTCGATTTTTAAAAAAAATTTTTTGCCAGATTTATTTCAATATGTTACGTTTAAAATAATGCTAATCGTTTCAGAATCACTTTAAAAAATTGGTTTTTCACTCATATTTCTGGTAACAGAAGACCAATTTTGATCATGTGTATTAAAATTCAAATGATTTTCAAGCTGATGTAGTCTTAGTGTTGAGTGTCCTGCTGGTTTTATATATATATTTATTTTTTTAAAGCAAAAACAAAAAAATGCAAAAAAAAAAAAAAAAAAAAAAAAAAAAAAAAAAAAAAAAAAAAAAAAAAAAAAAAAAAAAAAACAAAAAAAAAAATAAAAAAAAAAAAAAAAAAAAAAAAAAAAAAAACAAGCAAAAAAAAACAACAAAAGACAACTGACCTCTCCATTAAGACTTGGTTTTCTAATGAAATAATCTGAACAGATGATCTCTTGTCGGCGAGTGTGTTCATGGAACTAAAGAAAATCGGGTGAACCTGAAATCAGTTTTCAAATCAATCTTAAGCTTTTGAAACCATCTAGGAAACCAATATAAATCATTTAGCAAAGCCAAATAAAAACCTTATAATAGAAGCCCCACACGAATGGTATCTTTACCTCTACATCTCTAGATACTCGTCGACGCTGAGTGTTTGTCCCACTCTCCTAGCGTCAAACTGGTGTGCTTTCATTTGGGACCGTATCCGGAAATTCGTTTGAAAGAAATGTAGTCGACGTATAATTGATCGAAGGAAATTTGATCGAACGGAAGTTTGGTCGAATTTTATTTTCAGTTCACACGATCAAATGTTGCGCCAAATTTCTTTTTCAACACATAACTTTTTTTGCCATAGAGGATAGTGCGGTCAAAGTTCCGTTTGATAAAATTTCCGTCGATCAATTCTCTGTCGAGGAAATTTCTTTCAAACAAATTTCCGATAACCAGTTGGGACTATTACTTTTTGAAAATATACATCAGTCTTTTGTGTCACAGTTTTGTGTCACTGTTTTGTCACACTGCAATTGTCTGTAACACCAGTACTTTTTGCACTTAAATCTTTTGGACAAAGCAACAGTGAAATGCTTCTCAAACGTGATGTGAGAAGCATTGCAAGAATTTGAAATTATTGAGATATTTGGGGAAATTATAAATATTCTAAATTTTTTTTTTTCAAAGTTCTAATTTTTTTTTTTGACCTTCTGTCCTGTGAAAGAGTTCAACACTGATTAACTGCAGTGTTTTTCCCCAACACTTCTGTCCTCTTCACCATTAGATATTGCTTAACTAAGTCTGCAACCTGTTACTAAAGTAACAAAGCATTTTAAATTGTGTCGAAAATAAAAAAATAATAATAGCATAGCGAAAAGTTGAACTATTAAAAAAAAATTAAAAGAACGTTTCACACCAAAGAAGAGCTAAAATAAAAATATATTAACATTTTTTACCATAACTTAATAGCCATTGTCCCCTGTGTTCTTATAATCATCACCTCTCATCCCCTTGAAATACAACTTTGCGTCTTGGGTTATGTAAACTAAGGCTTAAAATTAGGTAACGATCGTTCTCAACGCTCAACCCCATCAATTAGTCTGATCAAATGCACAAAACACCGTCTAACATTTACAAGTATTTTACTTAATGGAGTAAAACATATGCTACTGTAATTAACTGTCCAAACAACATAGAAATCTAGATATCCTATTTCTCATTTAAGAGCATCTGTTTTACGCCTTTTGTGTAGTTGACTTTAGTTTTAAAACTGTCCGAGTTAATCAATTTGCGTTTACCTTAAGGTCACCATTGGACACTTTTTCTACAAATAACTGTGAAGCTCTGATCTCTCCTGCCAAGGCCTTAGATTGATGGTAAGTGTTCATCATCGATGCTATTTGATAAAGTAGATTCTTGAATTCAGATTCAGTTTTTGCTATTTCCTGTTTTGCCACCATTTCCAGCACGGTTCCAACGTAAGGATATGGCATAAGGATTTCCTATAAAATAAATATATGGCTTACAGTTTTTAAATCTTTTTATTTAATAATGTACCATTTCGTTGAGAACTACTGAACAAAACATCATGAGAATATTCGTTCGTGGTCTGGCATATTTTTATGTGATCAAAAGTGAGGACATGTCGCGAGCTTTTTAAGGTAGGATGAGAACAAAAAAAAACAACAAGATTTTTAAAGACAACAATGTCAACGCTTAGTGGAGTCAGATGTTAGAGAATGTTGTTCTAGATTGTCTGTCAAAAATCAAAATACTTTGAGGCAATCTTTATCGTTGTTTTTGGGGGATGGGCTCTCTATCTAGGCTGGTACTGTCTTTAAGCTCTTATAATAAGTCATACTAATTTTCTCTTGCAAACTTTTGTTAAAAGATTTTTTTTTAAATATATGTTTAAAGTAAGTTAAAAACGTATCTGAAAACAGAGTAACATTTTTTTCCAGTCTTTTTCAGCGAACATACTATTAAAAATGTAACGCAAATTTAGTTTACCAAAAATTGTGCATTCTTGTATTCCGTGTAATCATCATTATTAAAGCTTAACCTATATTGTTTTACTGACACAATACTGATACACTGCTAACTTGACATCTTAGTTTTGTATATAAAAGGTCCTCTGGTCTGTCGTGTCATTAAGTGCATCCAACGAATTATCCTGCCTTCACCGACAGACTGACAAAACATCCCAATTTTCATTTTTTTTTTTTAAAGCGCTGCGGGCACTTATGAATCAGAAACATCTTTATTTTGAGATCCAGTTTTAACTTTGATAGTTTCAGGAGAAATTTTTGAAAAAATGTATCAATTGCGTATGCATACAGCTAAAATTGACGAACTACGCTACGAAGCACTAGACTACGTATTTTACAATTTTTAAAACTGTAAGTGTCAGTAAACACGTGTCTAGCCTTCAAGAGTTCTTCACATTTTTAGAGATAACATTATGGTTTGGTTGCGTTCTTAATTGATACAATTTTTGTTTGAATAAGTCATGCCTTAGAGATAGCCAAATAAATGTTTTACGGGCATTACCTATTCCAAGCTAAATTATTTTTGGTCCCCTTTATTTTTATTTCCGTAAAAATAAGGAGTGGGACTAATTTTCTTTTAATCATGAATACAGCTCTTCACACTTGGACACAAATACTAGAAACATAGTCAGTTACCACAATATATTCGTTCATCATAATTTGCTTGATGGACAAAAATGGAAGAATATCATCTAACAATCCTTCTCTGATTCGTTGCTGAAGTTCGGTCTGGAGAGACCCCTTTACATGCTGCTTTACGATAAACTCATTTTCCTGAAATTAAAAAAAAAAAAAAAATTTAAAGCTGTTATTTCTTTTTTTATAGTAACGAACTGTGAAAAGTAAAAAATGTTTAGTAAATGTATTATCATTTTTCATTGTTATTATTAAAAAAATAATTTGCTTGATGGAAAAAAATGGAAGAATATTATCTAACAATCCTTCTCTGATTCGTTGCTGAAGTTCGGTTTGGAGAGACCCCTTTACATGCTGCTTTACGATAAACTCATTTTCCTGAAATTAAAAAAAAAAAAAAAAAATTTAAAGCTGTTATTTCTTTTTTTATAGTAACGAACTGTGAAAAGTAAAAAATGTTTAGTAAATGTATTATCATTTTTCATTGTTATTATTAAAAAAACTAGAGAACTTTGTGTATAATTATTGTTTATCTCAATATTTTAGTTTGGTTCGGTTTCATTTTGAAATAATTATATCACTAGCTCGTGGAAAGCGAAAGAAATGAATTTTGGAAAACAGCGTAGCTTTTAGGTTTAAAAACAAAATTCAATGTGTTGATCTTTGATTAACAATTTTGTAAATCTGGGGTTTGTAATAAGTCGGATAGAAGGACGGAAAAAACAGCTGAATATGTTTATGATATTACGATGGCATAAGTTGTTTTAACAGAAATTTCAGCAATAGCTTTAGAAAAGTATTCCCACAATTCATTTTTCTTTTTTTAAAGGAGAACGATTTGCAAAAATACTCTTTTTTAAAGACCCACTTGAAATAGATATTGTGAGAAAAAAACAACAACAATAGCGAGTTGAAACATAACCGACAAAAAGTTGTTGTGTTCTTAACACTGTAACCTAATGTAATTTACATAGCAACCTGTTATCATTTAAATAGCCACCTGATGTTATTTACATGACAAACTGATTTAACTTTCTTAATTACCTAATGTAATTTACATGACAAACTGATTTAACTTTCTTAATTACCTGATGTAAATTTACATGACAAACTGATTTAACTTTCTTAATTACCTGATGTAATTTACGTGACAAACTGATTTAACTTTCTTAATTACCTAATGTAATTTACGTGACAAACTGATTTAACTTTCTTAATTACCTGATGTAATTTACGTGACAAACTGATTTAACTTTCTTAATTACCTGATGTAATTTACGTGACAACCGGGTGTAATTTGAATAGTAACCTGATGTAACTTACTTAGCAAGCTGAGGTGATTTACATAGCAGCCTTGTGTAATTAAATTAACAGCCTGATGTAATTTAAATAGCTACCTTACGTTATTTATATAGCAACCTCATGTTATTTATATAGCAGTCTGATATTATTTGTCCATAAAATTCGTAATGTTACTTTAGAAAATGTAAAATGCAACACACACGAGAAAAACGCTTACCTCTTGAAACAACTCAATCGAATTTGTCAGTTTCATACTGGGCATGACTTTACTGGTACAAAATTCATCTGGACAGAAAGACAAAAAAAATAATTCTAAAGTTATTTTGTTTTACAACAAAGACCAAATCCGAAACGAGTTTTGAAACCCCGCTCTTTCATGCCATGTGGAACACATTTTATTGTGCTTTAAACTAACGATGGGTGGGGGAAATAGCGTCAATCTCAGTGGTTCTTAAACTTCCTAATGCCGTGAACCTTTAATACCGATCCTCGTGTTATTGTCCCTTAGCGTCAGAACAACAAAGCTATAGCGTCAGAACAACACAGCCTTAGCGTCAGAACAATACAGCTATAGCGTCATAAAAACGCTATCTTCATTAATTTGCTACGTTCTTTGTGGTTCATATCATCAATGTTATTCCTCTATTTAATTAAAGCTACAGTACTTACAGTTGACAGTAGGAATTCCCTGTGGAGAAAAAAAGTTAGTGTTTGAAGAATTATAATGACAGAAATAAACAAAAATATACACATTATTGTTATTTTTTTCATTTTATTATTTTCCTTTTACTTCATTACAATTGTGTCAGTCTGACAGACAATTCATTTTTTACCCCACTCATTAAACTTGGCTTTATTTGTAACTCCATGGTAACTTTTAACTTTATTTGACTAGGGTAGGGTTGATTTACTTGTTTGTCATGTTTGAACATGTTTGGGCGACTATTTATTAAGAACTACAATTTATTATACAGCGTAACCCGGCCGGTACATCTGGATGTTAAGGTTTCTTCTCTAGTATCGATTAAAGGGGATACACAATTTTTTTTTGTTGGTCAATTTAATTTGTCAATTTTTAAATCTACTTGTTAAACTTATCACTTTGATGTATATTGAAAGACATTTTTTATGGTTATTTAAAAAAAAAAAAAGATAAATGTAAGCATTGATGAAATAGTTGACAGCATTATGCAAGGTCGGAACGGTCTCATCGTAAGCAGCATGGACACGTCACATTGTGAATGTTCACCATTAGTGTGGATTTAATTTATTACAAAATAAGACATCTTCAAGTCTCCTTGATACGAGTTTAGACTTGCCAAGCAGAAGAAGTTTTGAGCTTGGGACACATATATTTTAAAAGTTGTTTTTTCGAGTAAGAAGTATTTAATAGCTATTATCGTAACAGGCAGAAAAATGTTTGCCTTAGAATATATACAATAATTTGTTATTCATTTCCTTGCTCAATTTGATGGCTTTATTTCACTGTTTTCTTTCATTGTCGTGTTTCTTTGCTTTATCGTATTGCCTTATTTAATTGTTTTATTTCATGTCTTTGTTTCATTGTTTTATTTTATTTCTTTACCCTACTTATCTGCTTCACTGGCCAATATTTTCTGTCTCGTTACTTGGCTTTGTTCGTACTTTATTCGATTGTTTATATTTTAAGACACCCGTTATAAATTGTGATACCTTGGTTAGTTCTGTAGCCGGTCTGAAGTGATCATTTTGAAGGTCGGGAAAATGAAGTTCCAGGCTTTGGTCTGCCGTTAAGTCTATAGGGGAAATAAACACAACATCATAATTTTCCTGCTTTTGAACTGATCAAACCTGGAGAACTTTCGCCTGATAGTGTTTAGGCCAAGTTTAACTGACTGTAATATTATTGCAAGAAAACTGATATGCAACAAATCTTAGGTTGATTTAAAAAATATATATATTTCTGTATTCAAGTCAAAGACACATAGTATGTTCAGGTTACAAGTACGTTACCGTTAGACTACAAATTGGGATAAGTTTGTTACCATTAGACTAAAAACTTGGATAAGTTGGTTACTATTAGACTACAAATTGGGATAAGTTTGTTACCATTAGACTAAAAACTTGGATAAGTTGGTTACTATTAGACTACAAATTGGGATAAGTTTGTTACCATTAGACTAAAAACTTGGATAAGTTGGTTACTATTAGACTACAAATTGGGATAAGTTTGTTACCATTAGACTAAAAACTTGGATAAGTTGGTTACTATTAGACTACAAATTGGGATAAGTTTGTTACCATTAGACTAAAAACTTGGATAAGTTGGTTACTATTAGACTACAAATTGGGAGATGTTGTTTACCATTAGACTACAAATTGGGAGATGTTGTTTACCATTAGACTACAAATTGGGATAGTTGTTTACGATTAGACTACAAATTGGGAGATGTTGTTTACCATTAGAGTACAAATTGGGATAGTTGTTTACCACTAGACTACAAATTGGGATAAGTAGTTACCATTAGACTTCAAATTGGGAGATGTTTACCATTTGACTACAAATTGGGATAAGTAGTTACCATTGGACTACAAATTGGGAGTTGTTGTTTACCATTAGACTACAAATTCGGACAGTTTGTTTACCATCAGACTACATATTCGGAAGGTATTTACCATTAGACTACAAATTGGGATAGTTGTTTACCATTAGACTACAAATTGGACCACAACATGGGATACTCTGTTACCATTAGACAGCCACATGGGATACGTTGTTACCATTAGACTACCACATGGGATACTCTGTTACCATTAGATCACCACATGGGATACTATGTTACCATTAGACCACCACATGGGATACTCTGTCACCATTAGACTACTACATGGGATACTCTGTTACCATTAGACCACACATGGGATACTCTTTTACCATTAGACCACCACATGGCATACTCTGTTACCATTAGACCACCACATGGGATACTCTGTTACCATTAGACCACCACATGGGAAACATGTTACCATTAGACCTCCACATGGGATACGCTGTTACCATTAAACCACCACATGGAATACTCTGTTACCATTAGACTACTACATGGGATACTCTGTTACCATTAGACTACCACATGGGTTAATCTGTATTATTAGACCACCACATGGGATACTCTGTTACCATTAGACCACCTCATGGGATAATCTGTTACCATTAGACCTCCATATGGGATAATCTGTTACCATTAGACTACCACAGGGGATAATCTGTTACCATTAGACCACCACATGGCATACTCTGTTACCATTAGACCACCACATGGGATAATCTGTTACCATTAGACCACCATATGGGATACTCTGTTAGCATTAGACAACTACAAGGGATACTCTGTTACCATTAGACCACCACATGGGATACGTTGTCACCATTAGACCACCACATGGGATACTATGTTACCATTAAACTACCACATGGGATACTCTGTTACCATTAGACCACCACATGGGATACGCTGTTACCATTAGACCACCACATGGGATACTCTGTTACCATTAGACTACCACATGGGATACTCTTTTACCATTAGACCTCCACATGGGATACTCTGTTACCATTAAACCACCACATGGGATACTCTGTTACCATTAGACTACTACATGGGATACTCTGTTACCATTAGACTACCACATGGGATAATCTGTTACCATTAGACCACCACATGGGATAATCTGTTACCATTAGACCACCATATGGGATACTCTGTTACCATTAGACAACTACATGGGATACTCTGTTACCATTAGACCACCATATGGGATACGTGTTACCATTAGACCACCACATGGGATACTCTGTTACCATTAGACCACCACATGGGATACGTTGTTACCATTAGACCTCCACATGGTATACTCTGTTACCATTAGACCACCACATGGGATACTCTGTTACCATTAGACCACCACATGGGATACTCTGTTACCATTAGACCACCACATGGGAAACATGTTACCATTAGACCTCCACATGGGATACGCTGTTACCATTAAACCACCACATGGAATACTCTGTTACCATTAGACTACTACATGGGATACTCTGTTACCATTAGACTACAACATGGGATAATCTGTATTATTAGACCACCACATGGGATACTCTGTTACCATTAGACCACCACATGGGATAATCTGTTACCATTAGACCACCATATGGGATACTCTGTTACCATTAGACAACTACATGGGATACTCTGTTACCATTAGACCACCATATGGGATACGTGTTACCATTAGACCACCACATGGGATACTCTGTTACCATTAGACCACCACATGGGATACGTTGTTACCATTAGACAACCACATGGGAAAAATGTTACCATTAGAGCACCACATGGGATACTCTGTTACAATTAGACCTCCACATGGGATACTCTGTTACCATAAGACAGCCACATGGGATACTCTGTTACCATTAGACCACCATATGGGATACTCTGTTACCATGAAAGATGGCATGAGCACTCCGTCTAATCTCTACAGTTTTTATTTGTTATTCGCATACAACAAAATAAAGTACACACTCTTCTGGGTCTTTATGAGAAGATTTCTCAAGAATAAACTCTTCAGCCTCTGGTAAGGATTCACTCGAACACATGGGAGAATCACCGTGTGAAAAATGTCTTTGTTGATACAGCTCTCGAAGTTCAGTTGTATTGAAGACTTGATGATCTGTTAATGACAAAGGTTGTGATTAGCAGCGTTTAAGAGATGTCATGATTGGGACTGAAACTTTAATACATTACAGTTCAGAGAAGTGCATTCATAAAAGGATATTTGTCTTTTTTTTTTTAATTTCAATATGCAGAAGTGGTACCATTGTTTTTTTTCGAAATGACCTGTCCTGATGTCCCTATACATCTTTCATCAATTCCCTTTGCAATATGTCCCTATACAATCTTCCAAAGCTTTAAAAAGTAAAAAGTAACCTTAAGTGACTTTTACAAGAACAGCAAAAAAGTTCATTGGCGCCGCCATGACAGTAGCCTTTCAAAAGTCACTTGGTAAACGGTGACCTCAGTATATACTTACCTCCATTCTAATGAAATGTTCTGAGAAAATTATTCTGATAAAACTTGGAATGAGGTAAATCAAAAACTTGACCCCAACAAACTTGCTTATAAACCTGCCAGAAGCATGGAGGATGCTATGTTACCACTTTTGGAGAGACTTTTCCATCAACTAGACAGCCCCAAAACATATGCCAGAGTTCTTTTCTTAGACTTGTCATCAGCATGTAACACTATCCAACAAAACCTTATGGTAAAGAAACTTCCCTCATTAGGTGTAGATTTAAATATTCAATCTTGGATACTGAACTTTTTAACAAATCACCCACAACATGTAAATTTAAATATTCAATCTTGGATACTGAACTTTTTAACAAATCACCCACAACATGTAAATTTAAATATTCAATCTTGGATACTGAACTTTTTAACAAATCACCCACAACATGTAAATTTAAATATTCAATCTTGGATACTGAACTTTTTAACAAATCACCCACAACATGTAAATTTAAATATTCAATCTTGGATACTGAACTTTTTAACAAATCACCCACAACATGTAAATTTAAATATTCAATCTTGGATACTGAACTTTTTAACAAATCACCCACAACATGTAAATTTAAATATTCAATCTTGGATACTGAACTTTTTAACAAATCACCCACAACATGTAAATTTAAATATTCAATCTTGGATACTGAACTTTTTAACAAATCACGCACTACATGTAAATTTAAATATTCAATCTTGGATACTGAACTTTTAAACAAATCCCCCGCAGTATGCCAATAAAAATGACCAATTATCTCTAACCAGAGAAATAAGTACCGGGGCGCCACAAGGTTGCGTTCTCTCCCCTATCTTATATACAATATATACCATTGATAGTGAGAGCTCAAGCAACACCGTTCGAATCATAAAATTTGCTGATGAGACAACCATCGTTGGCTTTATATCTGAAGGAGAAGGCCTATATCGCAACCTAGTTACAAGCTTTATCAATTGGTCGGATCAAAATTTTCTCCAGATGATTCGTCTCCAAAAAAGAAAAAAAATTAAATGGTTGTCGATTTCCAGAGGGGAAAACAGCAGATTACAGATCTCACCATAAAAAATTAAAGTGTAGAGAATGTAGAGGCATATAACTACTTAGGTGTCAGCATTAATAATAAGCCAGCCTGGCATGGGCACGGCGAAATGCTGTATAAGAAATTCAACCAAAGACTGTTCTACCTTAAAAATCTGTACAATTTCGGCGTAAACAAGCAAGTCGTTAAGTTATTCTACAGTGCAACAATTGTAAGCCTACATCATTTCGATATTAATTGCTTCTTCTTTTTCTATATATTAAGGACCCACGATCACAAATTTTTGATCATTTTGGCTCCTATGTATGTAGAGGGGATTTGCAATCTTTATGTGCCTGGTGTTGATGACGATATTTCACTGATTGCAAGTGCTACTTTGTGAGGGAATCGTGCACTGGGGGTTGGAAGGCTTGAGGCTATAGACGCAAATATGTCTAGTGTTGTCGCTTCAACTGTTCCTTTTGAAAGCTTGTTGCAGTCCATGATTATCTTTGGCAGGAATGATCAGTTCCTATACTGGCTCCTTGGTGGTATGAGCCTGAATTGCCTGTCATGGCCTCGTCGCTGTCTATGGGGGAGAGGGACGAGTTTCTGTTTAATACTGGAACAGTGGACCAGCCCAATATTTATTTTGTACATCATGGAGAGCCTGGATTGTCGTCGTCGTTCCTCCAATGGTGACCAGCCTAGTGTTTCCAGCATACTGCCAACGCTAGAGGTATTCCTGTCTTGGTTCAGGACTAAGCGACCTTCCCGTCGCTGGACCGCCTCCAACCTGTCAATGCTCTTCTGGGTAAATGGGTCCCAGACTGAAGATGCATAATCTAAAGCAGGACGTACAAAGGCTTTATATGCCCTTTCTTTCACACTGGAGTTTCCAATCTTTAGATTACGCCTTAAGAACCTCAGGGTTACACACATTGTTAATATGCTCGTCTCAGCGGACCTCTCTGTAAATGGTAACACCCAGGTACTTTACGGAGGAAACTGGCTCAAGTATATGGCCATGCAGTTCATATTGGTAGTGTAGAGGAGTACAAATTCTAGAGACTGATAGTTTCTGGGTGAAATTTCATTTCCCAGCTCATATCCCACTCAGCTAACCAATTGAGATCCTGTTGTAGCTGGTCCTGGTCAGATCTGTTGGCGATCGTCCTATACACCGCTGTGTCATCTGCGAACAGTCTTGCTTGGGATGTCATATTCTCGGGTAGGTCATTAATGTATCCTAGGAACAAACTGGGGATAACACTGATCCCTGGAGAATTCCTAACTTTACGCCGACAAAGGAGGAGCTTGTACCGTCAACCACTACTGCTTGGCATCGGTTGCTGAGGACGCTAGAGATCCATGGTTTAGTGATGCCTTGGATCCCATAACTCTGGCGTTTGTGTAGAAGCAAACTATGATTGACACGGTCAAATGCCATTGAGAAGTCCATCACCAGCACGTCAGTTTGCTTGTGGGTCTCCAGATTGGTCATCAAGTCTTCAACAAAATCAACGAGCTGGGTCTTACATGATCTATTGACTCAGAAGCCATGTTGATAGTCATTGAGTATATTTTGGCTTTCAAGATACTTCATGATTGTACTTACGAGTATGTGATTCAACAGTTTGCATACTACGCTGGTGAGGGATATCGAACGAAAGTTGGAAGGGTCGGAATGCTCCCCGTTCTTTTAGATTGGAGTAACATGCGCTGTTCTTCAGTCTGCTGGAACATTTCCTGTGGACAGCGACGATTGAAAGAGGATTGTCAGGGCAGAAGCGATTTCTTCAGCTAATTCTTTGAGCACTCTTGGTTTGATGTTGCCAGGACCACATGCTTTGTGGGGGTTAATGGTTTTGAGGAGGGCAAGCACACCCTGCTCTGATAATTGGATATCTTCCATGATGGGTTAGGCTCTGTTCATCATTTTGGTCTTCAGAAGAAACTCAGATTCAGAGTACTCTCTACCGTCACCAAAGACCAACTGGAACTGCTGATTGAGTATGTCAGCGTGTGCTTTTTTTGGTGCTTCACATAGCTCCAGAAATGATTGTTCTTTACCCCCTTCGACAGGATGTCTTCCTCGGAGAAGATGCCGTTCAGGAAATTCCAATAAGTAATTCGCAATAATCGTTGGATGGTTCAGCGGATCCACAGTACCAGCTCTCTCAGTTCAACCGAACCATTTTTCTTCAATCGTTTGTATTGGCGGTCTCTCCTGTGGATGAGCCTACGGATTTCTGCCATGACCCATGGCTGATTTATCTTAGGTTTGGTGGTCTTGTGTGGTATGAATTTATTCCCTTTATCGGTGATTGTTGTCTTAAACTTCACCCACATCTCTTCTGTTGTCGCTGTACCCTGAATCCCCTGCATGTTTGAGCTCAGCTCTGTCGTTGCACTCCTCAGGCCATCCAAGTCTGCCTAGGCATAAATTGGGATTTCTCGAATGAGCTGTTTCTTTTTTAATGTGTTGACCTGAAATTCAACATATGGTATACAGTGGTCTGTTATACCGGGGATGACCTCAACAGCTTGTGTGGTAATTCATCGTCTGATATGAAAAACCGAATATACAGACTAATCAAGAAAGATAGGAACATATCCACAAACTAAACATCTCTCTTTTGAAGAACTATTTGAAGAAAGATTATTATGAAACTAAACACATTTTGGATGATACATCCCAGACTCTTCATCACAGATACTTTGGATCGGCCCGCTCGGGACGAATTCTTACTCTAAGTGCAAGGGCTGTAAGATATAAAAATCCTTTGGTTCCCGGATCTGTTCGAATTTACCAGCCCCAGAAGTCACAAAACTAAATGAGAACTAATAAGTCCATGTTATGACTAAAGGAATTCACTGGATTCATTTGTTTTTAACTAGCGGAAAAATTAATGTAGATGTCTTTTCAAATTGCTTTATTTATGTGCTGTAAATGTACAAGGCAATCGATTTGTTTGGATCAATAAAAAAATCTTATCTTATATTGTATAAGAATTCGCAAATTTCGGATAAGTAAGTGATCGGGAGGGATCCGTTGACAATTATTATTGATACTCGACGTCCTAACGTATGTAAAAACACAACAACAAAAATAGTTTATCAAAACAATACATTTACCCCAAGTATAACAGCGTCCTCGCCGAACCCTAACTGTGAGTAAGGCAAAGCTCCGTGAGTTAGGACCTCAAAGCACAAATGCCCAAACATCCACACATCTGATTGTTTTGAAAACTTGCATCTTCTCAGAGACTCCGGGGCGCTCCATTGTGTGGCAATGTCTCTACAATCTTCCAAAGCTTTAAAACATTCAATTAAACAAACCCTTAAAACTACGTGTTTTGTATGAATCCCTTATAAAATCTAATATCAAGCAATGGGGGGGGGGGTAGTGGGCTGAAAATTTGACAAAACATGGATACAAGTCATGCACATTATGAGAATCTCACTTAGTGCTCCTCCCCTCAGGGCCGACAACCTTTTATTTTTCAAACGTTTTTTCAAGTCCCTTAATTGTATTAATATTCAAATGTCCCTTCCGCTTTTACACCGCATATTGATTTCGCCAAATATTTCAAAATAAAAATTGAAAAATATGTGTGAAAAATAAAGAAAATATTAGGCACCAAACGCACTTGCGATATATTTTTTTTTAAAAAGAATCTCATTTATCGCAGTTATTGATAATTGTGCTCCAAGTTCCCCTGAAAAAATAGGAAAAACTGATTTTTGGGGGCTGGGGTTGGGTGGTGAGGCTGAAAATTTGATAGAACTTGTTGTCATCGGCAACAAGTCTATGTGACAAGGAGATAGGTTGACGGGAAGCGGGTCAATTAGCCGTCCTAAGCAAAAGCCAAGTTGACATAAAGGATTTTAAAAAGCAGGGACCTATGCAAACTTTTATATTCTGAAGAACACTGATAATGTTTCAATGGTTAAGGGCCTAACCGTGTTTTCTTCCCGGACTTGATTAGTTTATGTGTATACCAAAAGCTTTGTGTTTTCAGCATGCACAGAGTACATACTAGGCATTAATATCATACACTCATAGAAAGTTTTAAATATAAATAAATCTGCTGTCTAAAAGGGGGTGGGACATTAGAATAGTAATATAGTTCAGAGGAAACTTGGCATGGACGTACGTAGTGGGGAATTAGCAGTAATGTGTTGTTGTTTTTTAAAGTGGGTTACTTGAGTGCATGTTTTGTCAAGTAACTTTAGTAGATGGGACGTTCACTCGCAAACATCGCCATTGTTTGACGGGCTATAACTATACTTTGTAGAGCTTTTTAGAGCCAACATCAATTATGTTTTTAAAATCTATTTAAGAAGGAAAGTTTTGTGCAAAATAAAACAAAGAGCATTACGTTACCATTAAAAGAACATAAAAGGTTAAATGGTTAAACTGGGCGCAAGGACCCGTGAGCATGGGGTAAGGTGGAAATAACTTAAATGGACACAATTGTTGTTCCGTGGGGCATAACTCCAGATTGGCAATGTCAACGACAAGGAAGAACAAATGTTTGAAACAGTAATTGCTAAAATATCGGGTACAGAAACATTTAAATACTACATAAAACCCACCAGCGTGTCTGTATCTCTTTTTTTGTTTGAATTAAACCAACTCACCAAACACTCTTTCCGTTTCATTTTGACTCAGAATGTAAGCCATGTGGAAGGCTCCCAACTTCACAGTGTCGGTTCCAGTAATAGAGAAGCTGGCCGCGGTAATGTTACGGTGAACAATGTTTTTATAGTGACAAAACTCCACGGCGTCCGCTGCTTGAATGACAAACTTCAAGAGAGTAGCCACGGGGCACACGGTTTTGTTGATACTCCTGTTCACTAAATATTCCTGAAATAAGTTAAGAAACTTTGAGAAAGACATTTGAAAAATTTCTTCAAAAATTATAACAAACATAAAAATAAATGACTTACGCCTGAAGGGTATTCTTCAATATAAGTATTAAATAGCATCGCAATTCCCTGGAAGAAAATTTCCGGGACGTCACTAGGTTTGGTGGCATAGCGGTAAAATGACGATGCCTAGACCATCCTCCACCCCCCACCCCCGGTTTTTTTTACCCTACAAACCTCCCCATGTGTCCGAGTTCTCCTTCTGAGGGGATCCCTTGCTCTTGTGACACCTTGCTGTCACTTGTATTTACCCCTGATTAATTATGAAATAGTCTCTGAATTCTTTTGAATTTGCAATTGTTTTGGTTTTTTTTTTTTTACTTTAGCGTCGGCCTCTGTCACCCCTATTGATTGGCGCCCTCACACATCCTTGGTTGCTCTACCGAGGACCTTGAAATTTTTATCCTGTGAACCTTAAGTATTCTCAAACGAAATCGATCGATCCTCGTAAATTAAGGCCATTGATTTCCATAGCATCTTTCCTAATGACCTACAATGTTCAAGAATGTATTCGTTATATTTCAAACAGACTCAAATGTGTTGAGTCTCGCGACTTGTTATCAGCCTTCATTGATAAACCACATCGGCAGTATTTTAAGTTCTTTTAATTGAAATATAAAACAACTCATTTCTGAATATCTAAAAAAATATCTTTGAAATGCTAAGTTACCTGTAGGTTCTCCTCTCTGACCTGCACCGTCACAAAGAACTGAGGGATGTGGGTTTTGTTGTAGGCGAAAATCTTGACGATGTTGTCATGAGACAGTTCGCTCAACACTTCGATCTGTCTGAACTGTCTGGTGTCGCTGACATCAGATTT
Source organism: Lymnaea stagnalis (assembly GCA_964033795.1). NCBI lineage: Eukaryota > Metazoa > Mollusca > Gastropoda > Lymnaeidae > Lymnaea > Lymnaea stagnalis. The sequence goes on along the minus strand of CAXITT010000256.1, from coordinate 459,341 downwards.
ATTGCTCGCCCTGTGGTCTTTCTCAGTGGGCATGTGGATGACGATGACACTTTTGTGACCACAGAAGTTGCCGGACACTGTCAACCATCCACTGACACATTTCTGGTTCACCTGCAGAATTAGGTCAAATATCAAGAAGACTGCTTGAATTTTATTTGGTAAGGCAAAGGAGTTCTTAAATCCCCTTTATATTATGGCTAAAGATATATTTATTGTAACAATATAACTTTGTATGTGGTAGTTTGAGGTTAAGTAGAATCAGGGGAGACAATAAGATGAGATAGATAGTACTGACGAGGGCATGCAGCTAATTTGAAAAGGAGGTCATGTCACATGGAATTATCATTTTTTTTTTTTTTACATAACTTTCTTTGACCCTAAATTTATTTGAGAATATAGCACTTTCAAGTTGGTTGAATTTGCGTAAAGCCCTTCAAAAGAAAATCGAAAATTAATTAAAATATAAAGAAAGGTTAAACTCTGAAAACCCACAATAACAAAAAAAAAAGAAAAAAGTGGGGGAAAAGGGGTTTTGGCTATGAACTCAGTGATGAAATTGAATGGTAATGTTAGAATAAACCAATACTTTAGCAGCCTTATTTTTAAATGCATCAAAGGCTTAATAATCGAAATCAGACTGTATCTTTACCAGCTTCAGTCTATCTATTCTGTCCGCCTTCAGAACAGGAAATGTCAAGTGTTCCACCGCCTCGATCATAAGTTCAGCCACATAGTCGGTGTATCTGTGAGTTCTTGCAAAAATATCCAATGCACATTGACGGATGGGAGGCGCTTGTCTGAACATGAGGGCACGCAGACTGGCCATTAACTGAAATCGATAATGTTAACATTGTATTTGAGAGAAGATATGACCCTTTATTGAACCAAATAAATTGAAGTGTTTTTGTTTTTTTTTAATTACATTTTACAAATTCATTTTCAGCTCAGAAATAAATGCATGTTTTTAAACAAGACAACATTTTACAATAATACATTAACGCAAGACATCTAAATTATTTCTCTAGCGTAGAAATCAGCAAAAAAGAAACCATATTAATGTCAATAATGACTGAGGGATCGTTTAGAATTGGTAGACGCTTGGGAAGCACCTGGTAAATTCTTACAGGCTGGCTTAACAAAAAATAATTGTTATATCTTTTGGTCCTAATTTTAAGAGAAAGAATTCCTCTTGATCGAGCTGATCTGATGAATGTCCGATGAAATGCATGGGATGAATCATCCATATTTTTTAGGCCTTACAACAGCACGTTACTTCAAATGGTTCCTGGCGTAAAAGATGTTATAACTAGTTTGTTAACGCTGAAATCAAACAATTTTTATTTTATTTTTTTTTAAAGTTTTTGTTTGACTTTTTTTAAAAATAGAGAATTAGGTCGTGTTCGTTCCACGTCAGATTATTATTACCTAGTTATAGCCCGCCAAACATTGGTGGAAGCAATGCGTGAACTTCCCATCTACTAAAGTTACTTGACAAAAACGTGAACTCAAGTTACGCACATTCAAGAATGCCAATTTTGCGACACCCTCCCCCCCTCTCCCCCCCCCCCCCCCCCCCCCCTTTAATATAATATCAACATCGTTTTAGGCAGAAAAAAAGGGCCGGGGGGGGGGGCCAAATTTTTTAAATAATCTTTTTATCTTTTGAGATTTCAGCAATTTTAACCAGACATTATTTCAAATGAACTTTGTTATCCAACTTAAATATTCAATGCTGTAAAATATTAAAGATTAAGTTCATTCGACTCAGTGGTCCACTTTAGTAAAAGATTTAAAAAGGAAATCTTTGCAAATTCCTTCACACTTTAATGGGATACATTTAAAAATTTAATTGAAATATTTATTTGAATGATTTGTATAGTTCCCCTATATCACGGAAAACTTAAAATGGCCTCTTTTGACTGAAGATAATAATTTATTTCAATTGTTCTTCTTTTCAAAGACATCTAATAATAGTTACATTTAGTCGTTAAACCATTATTCTTTTCATAAACGGAAATAAACTGTGTACCATTTGAATAAAGTACTATTAATTGCGTTGCGTATTGGACGTTACAAGTTATCACAGGTATCACGTGGTTCAGTCGCGTTCACTAGGGGTTTGACGTACCTAAGGGTTCGACGTACCTAGGGGTTTGACGTACACAGGGGTTTACAGACCTAGGTTTTGACGTACCTAGGGGGTTTACAGACCAGTAAACTTTTTTTTTAAACTGTATTGCCACCTTTATATAATAAGTATTTTGTAAGGGAGAGACACAAGTTTGAGATTCAGCCCCAAAAATAATTTGGTAAAAATATGGGTTTGTGCATTGTACGAGGACAGGAATACCTCAAAGGCATCATTTGTTATACATGGAACAATAACACTCCATATTCTGTTGCACTTTTTGAAGTAAAGCATTTACGTGTTATACATTTATTATAAGCTTCTTAAATACCATAGAAAAATAGGTTTATGTATCAATTGCATGACTGATATCAGATAATCACACAGCAGAGTTTACGTATCAAACCTGAGCTGTGAATAAAAGTCTCGAGAGAAAAACAATAAACTGCGAGATTAAATGTGTTGAAGGCAAGCTGCTGGCAAAAAAACAAAACAAAAATGAGGTAGCACATTCGGAACCAGGAAATTAGATAAATGGTTGGTGCCATCCCCATCAGCCAGTGTATGGTTGGTGCCATCCCAATCAGCGAGAATGTGGCTTAACAACAAATTGGTTGGTTTGGACACGTGGTCAGGGGCCTGTCAACAAACCTGCATTGCAAGGTACAATGGCAGGCACTTGGTACAATGGCTGGTACTCAGTACAATGGCAAGCACTCGGTAAAATGGTAGGCACTCGGTACAATGGCAGGCACTCAGTACAAAGGCAGGTACTCTGATTTCAGGAATATACAACTGAAACGGGATGGGCTCCAAAGTAAATGCCTTTTTATAGGAGAACATTTTAATTTTTAATTGTTACAGTACCCAAATCTTTTTGACAACGTGTTTGCTTGTAATGCTTTTTTTTGGTTGAAATTTTTCTGAATACAAACCCGAGCAATGCCTGGCATATAGGTTCCATGTAATATAACATACAAACGATATTAAAATGAACATACATCATTGAATGATCTTTGATCTTTCTTCATGGTGGCGATAATGATCTGCCCGATCTCCGAACACAGTGGGGACAAATTTGAATGTGATGACTCTTCTGCAAAGGGATATGTGGGCAATTATATAGGACATATTATGTGGTGTGTCATTGCTGCATTCACAGCTATTGATAAATCTAATACATCAGTAAAATTATTATAAATAAATTCTACTTCTAACAGGCTGAACAACAACAGGGACACGAACTGACGGCATTTCACGGTAATGACAGAAAAGTTGGTGGTTACGCCTGTTAACTAAAATTCAACCCCACCCCCTAACCTGATCTCCAGGGCACCAGTGAACGGGCGAGTCCTGTGTTTATAAAAATGTTGTACAACGAAGACAACCAGAAAGAGTTGATTGCTAGTGCACAACACAAGAAACGAAGAGAGAAAGCCTATAGGTCCCTCCAAGAAGTTGACGTTTAGTTAGTATAAATAAGAACGATCGCGCAGTATGGCTCTTGGTAACCAAGAGCTGCGATAAAGTCAGAGTGCCAGCCACGCGAGAGGTTACATTGACGATGTTTTGTAGCTAAATTGTCAAACTGGGCACGTTATTTATTTAGGGTTATTAAATAACACTTGCAGGTTTTCCATAAAAAAGTAATATTTTCTTATAGATAATGGCTTAATGAATGGATTTTTACAAATTAATTTATTTTGTTTAACGTCTTTTAAATCCGATATGTTTAACATAAAAGAAATCAAATGAACGTTTCAATATGTCAACATACTGGCGCTATGGCTGAGGAACTGGGTGAAACCACTGAGGATCAACTCAAGGCAGAATGCTGACGACTGTTTCCATAGAAGTTTGCTCTTCTTCTTTCTGTGAACTTGTAAAAGTGTGTGCATCTCTGAACCTTTACTGGAAAACACCTTTAAGGACGTAACAAATTTAATCAAATGACCTGCCCAATGATGTTGTTTTATTGTTGGTGTAATTATGTTGTTTGTGTGTGTATAATTGTGTTTTTTATTGTTTCTGTAATTACGGTGTTTTAATTTTTTTGTAACTATTTCTTTAATTGTTTGTTTCTAGCAGTTTTTTTTTTTTTTACAGTTTTCTTTTTTTTTTTTTTTTTTTTTTTATTTTTTTTTTTTTACTTTTTTTTTTTTTTTTTTTTTTTTTTTTTTTTTTTTTTTTTTTTTTGTTAAATGTGGGTGTCATATTTGGAGTTTCGTTTTGAGCCAGTGAATTTTTAAACACCCGTTCAGATTAGCTACCTGTACTTTAGAGTGAGAGAGCTCACTGAGATACTTACATCATTACATCATCAGACAACAGCCACCACTGGTTAGATTTGGCAGCCCGAAGCGTCTGTTGATTGAACTAGCGACTCTCGAAGATTGATTGGATACATTAAAGATGCCATTGCAACGTACCTTTTTGAGGAAGACGAAGACGTAAAAGAACTCCGTTTGTTTCCATTTGGCTTTCATTTTAGAATACTTGTCAGCAGCCAGCTTCACTATCACACGACGGATGCTCTTTTCAACATGTATCAGGGGTAAATCTAGATACGTTAATAGGCCGTCCAGGTACTTATCTGACCGTCCAGAACTTTTGCTTGGTGTTCCAAAGACTTTCCTGATATAGAAAAATTAAATGACGTAGTTAAATTGAGATGGCATATTTGAAGTTGATTTTAAAACAAGGCGTATTTGTTTCTAAATTAATGTGATTACAAGTCAAGGACATTGTTAAAAGAATTAGTTAACACTAGTTACAGCTCGCCAGACATTGGCGACAGCAATGCGTGGACTTCCGATCCACTTAAAGTTACTTGACAAAACATGAACTCAAGTAACGCACGTTTAAGAAATCCCAATATTTGCTACACCCCTTCCCCCATTGATACGTCACTGCACACTTTTTAATTCACGCCCATGAACGATATTAGTAGTCTCATGTCCCAACCCCTTTTAACTCGATCATTTATTACCCAATATTTCAATTGAGACGATTTTATTTTTCCGAAAAGATAAGAAAATATTACGCACCAAATGCAGTTGCGTGATTTAAAAAAAAAAAAAAGATCATTTAGCGTAGTTGTCCGGAATGGTATTTTGCTCGCTATCCGGAAATGGAAGCACTCGCGCCACTATCAAAATATTTATAACAGATGTTGTAAGAGTAATTTATACTTGAGGTCGATTTTTTTAATTTTTAAATGTTTAGAACCCTAAAACGCTTTTCATCAATATCAAGGTTTTTAGTTTCATTCCAGGATAAATTTTTTCCACTTATCTTAGATATGGAACAATAGTAAGAGACTATTTAAAAATACGGCATGAGAATAGTTCTTTTAAAAATGCACTTTATTGTAAAAGCGCATATTCGCCCCTCGCAGTTAGGTTTAGGATGGAAAACATTTATCCGCCGACAGAAAGAGACACAAGAAAGTAAGGTTTAAATGTAACATACAAAAAAATACGTGAAAAAGAAGGAACTACTCATGAGATCTGATAACTATTGTTAATATGTAAGAGACATCTTTGCCGTTCTCTGCACTGAACGCTTCAAGTCATTACTTTCAATGTGTCAAGTGTTGAAACAGTGTTGATTGAAAGTTAGAACAAAATTTTTAATCAATTACACTTATTGTTGAAAGAGCTTGCCGCTCGTGAATGTTATCGTTTTCTATGACGACTGTCCATTCGCATTGGGCATGGCCAATTTACATAAAGGCGATCAAATGACTGTTTGCACTTCTTATTACTTGAGATCTTTGTTAAATTTCTGGGCGTTCTCCAGGTCCTTCGGCTTGTGACAGGCCATGATCATCTCCCCTTGGAGCATGAGAAACAGAATGCACTTTCTCCTGAAGACAGGCTCTTGATCTGTTGATTGATCTTGTGACAAAAGATCCCTGAAATAAATACAAAGTCGTGCGTTTAAAATCTATGTCGTATATAATTGAGAGGAATTTGAAACCCTTGGCTTTCCTGCTCCAAACTTAACACAAACATTAAACTAAACGGCAGACTTTATAACAAATAAGAAATGTCGTAATGCGTAATTCTAATGATATTCATTTTTAAAATATGTGTATACATTTCATTCGCAGCGTGCTATGAAATTATTGCCTAAAAATATATTTGACATTTTTTTGTTATTTCCGTATTTCATTTCATGGATGCCGTATTAAACCTCATATTTACCGTATTTCACCTCATAGTAACCGTATTTCACATCATAGTTACCGTATTTCACTTCATAGTTACCGTATTTCACTTCATAGTTACCGTATTTCACATCATAGCAACCATATTATTTCACCTCATAGTTACCGCATTTCACTTCATAATTACCGTATTTCACAGATGTTTCCCGCAAGCATTGTTAGCATCTCTTGCTGTACATTAGATAGAGACAATATATAGAAATCAGCGCATTTTCAAATGACACAAAATAGATTTTTCTATATTAAAACGTAAACCGACAGCTCACTCAATCGCCTCAAAATCCTGAGACAAATAACATTAAACAACCTTTATAAAACATTTGTTCGTATCGATCTCTTATCAGCATCTTTTATCATTTTATTTCACATTAACATTCAAATTTCGCACCCACTTTTTCACGGCAGATTTATTTCACCAGCTACTTCAGGGAAAAAACTGGAATAAGAAAGTACTACCCACCAAACGCATTTGCGATATTTTTTTTTTTGAATCTCATTTAGCGCAGTTTTAGGGAATGTTATTTCGTGAAATCAGAGACATCATATTTCCTTTAGCTTCCCTTTGGAAAAAAAACAGGAAAAACTGGTTTTTGGTTGGATTGGGACTGAAAAATTGGAAAGAATGGGTTTGTAATGCGCAACAAGTCTATGTACCTAGTTTCAACTCGATAAGTTGAAGGGAAGTGGGTCAATTAGTCGTCCGAAGATTTTTGCCAGTCACCCAGCCAGCCACGAAGAAAAGCGAAGTTAATTTAAAGGATTTTAAAAAAAACCAGCAGATCACTTTGTTATCGCATAAATCTAAAATAAAATATTTCGTGTAGGTTCAAAATTATGATGTCAAAAGTGATTTTTTTAAAGACAAATGTTTATATTGCTCTTGTTATTTAAATGATGTAAGATTGTGCTGTTGATGTGACTGTTATATAAAAAAAAAATTAAAAAAACATGCACCAACCAAATGATTCAAATCAACTTGAGGCTCAGTGATGTTTCCCCGCAGTAGCAAAAGTTCCAGCGCGCTGAGAGATTGTTTCTGTAGCACCAGATCATGGCACGTAGACAAAATGAGGATCGCCAGAGCCTGATTGCACTTGTAAAGTTCTGGGAGCACCTGGGGAACGGGTGATTCATTTCTTTTATATTAATTTTTTTTTGCTCGGGATATCTACGTGAATTTTCTTTTTTTTTTTTTAAAGTTAAAAAAAGGTAGTTACAATATATCTTTATGAAATCGCTTTAAAATATGTTGATACGAATATTTGTGAGTGGACCTTTTCCAGGCACTCAGTACAATTGTAGGCACTCAGTACAATGGCAGGCACTCAGTTAAATGGCAGGCACGCAGTACAATTGAAGGCACTCAGTACATTGGCAGGAACTCAGTCTTATGACAGGCACTCAGTACAATGGCAGGCAATCCGTTTTCAGGAATTTAAACTGAAACGTGATGGGCCTCAAAATCAATGTTTGTAAGTGTTATTTTAATCTGGCCTTTTAAAAAGGAGTTTTAAATTTTAGTTGTAACTTTGGCTAAGGTTTTCTTTGACTATCTGCTTGCTTATAACACTTTATAAAAATTTACCCGAGCAAAGCCGGGTATATTGGTTAATAGTTATGCTACACTTACCTATAAAGTGGTAAAAATATAAAGTCAATGTAAAAATTGTTATTCAATTTGCATTTAACTTTTTTTCAGAGTCACCCGGAAAAATGTCTGAATGCGTCATGTTTAAATCGAGTGTACATTTTCTAAGCTTTACAATGTTCGAAATTATTACATTTAAAATTGTCTCGAGTGGATGTTTAAGTGCATTAAATGTTTATTTAATAGGAAAAGAAGACCATTTTCTCAACAACAACAAAAATCCCTTAAGTTTCCTTTCAAACATTTTCAAATGTACAATGGCCTCCTGAGTGGGGGAAACTACCATCACATAACTTTAAAATAATATAAATTCAACAATGGTGTTCATACTTTTTTTGTAAGGAATGTGATATTTATCAACTCTTTTTTTCCGTCATCCAACACAATATCAACACGACGCTTCAAGTCGGAGAATGATGACAGGTCATCGACTGTGGAACAAATGCATCGATTAGAAAAAAAAAGACTTTTGAGCTGACTCCATCAAAATGAATGTGGTGTGACGCACATCAAATGCTACTCATATCTAAAGCAGTGTGTCATTCTTACCATTGTTGTTTAGGCCTGTTTAATACTAGTGAGTAAAGTAAAATTGAAAGACTGCATTTTTATCAAAACCTTGTTTCAGGCAAGAGATTAGTTTGAATAAACAAAAGTTATGAGGAGGAGTAATCATTTAAATGTAAATTAACGGGTAAATATTCCTATTTACTATTACAAAAATTAATTTCCGATGTTGTTATTAGATAATAAAATACTTAATATTCGTTTCATCGACTAATCTCCATGGCAACGAAAATGACCAACTTACATGACAAAAGAGACTTTATTTGCTGAGTATCATCAACTATCCTAGTTTGAACGGAGAGACGGGCTTCCTCTGAGAAAGGTTGCAGTTTCATTTTGTTGCTCTCCCAATCTCTCAACTCACTCGCCCGTAAGTTCTGCAACTCTCTCAGCATATTCTTTTCATTGGCGAACTTGCTGACATAGAGGTGTAATTCTCTACCGCTAACATAGTTTTTCTCGTTCAATGCTTTCTTCTGAGCAGCATCAGGAGCATCGCTGGGATTGACGCATGCCTCCTCTCCTTTTCTCGCCATCGCTTCCAGTTCACGGACGAACCATTTAACTGAAGGTCCATCAGAAACATTGCTCACCCGGTAACGAGCGAAGCATCCTTCAAAAGTCGCCAGCGCTTGGCTATCACAGTTGAATGAGTCCGACCCGTTGGGGAAGGAAACTATTGCAATTTTAGGTGACGCTTTCAAATAGAACATGTTTCGTAAGCCGGTATTGATCTATCAGATATAGACAACAAAAATTCAATAGACAGAGTAGAATAATTTAAATATAAATGCATTTAACAAAAATTGTAATGCGAATATTTAATATTAAAAATAAAAACCAAAATACTAGAAATAAAAATTGGCAAACAAAATGGAATAGTTATAATAGTTGAGGAAGAGCAAAGAGTTGTGCAGAGCGACAATCGGAAATAACAAAATAGTTGTGTGAACTTATGGAGGAGATTAGCGCTTGAGTAGTCAACAAAACAAAAATCAACGAATAAACTTTTTTTAAATAAATTTTTTGGTGTTTTTTTGTGTTGTTTTTGTTTTACAATCGGAATGTTATTTCCAATGTTCTCTTGTTACCAAAACGATTGTTTAAAAATCTCTTGGTAATCTATAGTGTTTTGAAACACTTTCCTACGTATGTTTCTTAGTGGCAAAATCTTCATCAGGCTGAATGACCCGATTTCCGTCATCCTAATCGAGCTGGATTTTGCTACAGACTCTTTGCCAATAAGACACATTCTATCATTTATTTTTTCATAACCCCGCCCCCCCGCAACCACCTTCAACCTCCGATGTTCAGTTTTTCCTGTTTTCTTTAGAGGGGAGAGGAAGGAATGATTGATTTTGTTCAATGGGTGCGTGTGCTGACGTGGAGATCAGTTGTTTAGCTGTTGCTATGTGCTTTGTATCTGTGACGTATTTGGGTATCCAACGAAAAAAAAATGAATTTTTCTATGGAAAAATGAAGGAAATATCAAACGTGTTTTTGCCAGAGGCTTACCCATTTACATAACCGCCTCTCAATCAATTATATGATAAATGGCGTACAATTACACAAAAGCTAACAAAAATGCATACAAAGGATTTTTATGAAAATCTTTGTTCTTAGGATTTGTTTACTTATGCTTCATATTATGAGTTGGATTTCGTATCCGATCACTAATAGATTAGCCTGATCCATATTTGGTCCATATTTGGTCCTTATTTTAACATTTTAATTAAATTTTGAAGAGCTCCTTTGCCCTTAAATCTGGTCCCTTGGACTTTGATCTATCCACTATAAAATCACAAGTTCGTCTAACCGCTCACACTTTGCTGTCAAAACTGTGGGAAGGAGCTCGATGGCGTCAATAATGATCAATGTCATTCTGGAAAAATAGATGGCATAGCAACAAGTGGAGGCGTAGCAAAACGAGAGAGCAGCTACCTTGGCACGAGATGTGATGCCCAGCCGCAACCCGACTCAACATGGGGGTCAAATCCTGGCTGAAAGACCTCTTTCGTGAAGAGTGGCTCAACGGCTGGGCGGTACGCGACATGGCTCGAAAGCTCTACCGAAACTTGCCGCGACCTAGTAAGAGGGACCCCCCGATGGAAACAGGCATAAATGGAACAAAGCCTCATTACAAAGATGCAAACCGAGCTCTGCCCGACATGAAACGACCTACATAGACTCGACTCGCGTAAGGATCCTCGCGACCAACTCTGAAACCTGGCCGCTGAAACAGAAGCACAAACAATTGCATAGATAGTGTCGCGACCCTGAAAGTGCCTTTGACTGGTTTGAATCAGAAACCTGTGTTAATCGTTTTAAGTATGGCAGCGATCATCTGATGAGACTCGCCTGTGACGTGCTAGCCAAAGTTATAAGAGTTAAAACTCATCCTTTCAAGGGTGTTAATCAAAGTGTCAATTAAGCTGAAGACTTACCAGTTTCCAAATAACGCAGCACTTGTGTATAATTGTGTACTCGCATTTCTCAAAATTTTCTTTGAAGTATTCACTGTATGGACCAGCTAAAATAAGATATCATATTATTATGAGAATGTAATTTTGTTTATAATGCAAATGGAGCCTAGACTAATTTTAACACTGCCATTTTTTTGTAGCAGAATTTTTTTTAAAGTGTAGGCTACCCTGGGCAGGACACTTAAAAAGAATGCCACATGACAGAGGAGTGAAAAGGGTGATTCACCAAAACCCAAGAGGAAAACGGTTCAAAGACAGACCTAGGCTTAGGTGGATGAACGATTACCATTAATAATAAGCTAACATGGCATGAGGACGGCAAGGCAAACTGCTGTATATGAAATCAACCAAAGACTGATCTACCTCAAAAAACTGTACCATTTCAGAGCAAACAAACAAATCGTTAACTTATTCTACAGTGCAACATTTGGAAGCCAGCTTGATTTCAATATTACCTGCTGGTGTGGGAATGCAACGTCTGATATGAAATACCGAATAAACAGAATAATCAAGAAAGCTATACCCGAACATAACACAAGCTAAACATCCTTTACTTGAAGAACTATTTGAAGAGAGATACTATTATTAAACTGAAGAAAGATGTCATAGTAAAACTTAACACATTTTGGATGATATATCCCACCCTCTTCATCACAGATACTTAGGATCGGCCCGTTCGATGCGAATTCGTTCCCTCAGGGCGAGTACAGAAATATATAAAAATTCTTTTGTTCCCCAGTAAGTACGAATTTACCAGCGTGCTCTCTCCCCCCCCCCCCCAATTCACAACTCTTAATGACATCTACTATGTCCCTGATATGGCTAAATAAATTCCCTGAATGGCGGGTTTTTTTTCCCAATAAGTGAAATAATTTAATGTAGATGTCTTTTCAAATTGTTTTATTTATGTGCTGAAAATGTACAATGCAATCTAAAAACATTTTAATTTGTTTGGATCAATAAAGAAAGCGCATCTTATATTATCTTAAGGGCTAAAGGAAGATTACTTATTCCAGGTACTTTAAGTCGTGGAGTTAGATTCGTAAAAACAATAAAGTATCGGAGATTCATTATCCCAGCACTGACTTTCGTTTTCATTTTCATTAACTGTGTAAAACTAGAAACGGGAGAAGATGAAATTAATTTAATGACTTTCTTTGTGGCAACTCTTCAGTGAACACATATAATTAAGCCGAGTAGAGAATATCTGTTTTCGCTTGCATTGGATATTAAACCCTTAACGTTTTGTGTAACTACTTCACCAAACGTAATGTATCAACTAAATATAATGTTTTTCTTGGCATGGGCGCCCGCAGGAGTGGCAAGGGGGGGGGGGGGGCCCCCTGGGGTGAATGGATAAAAATGTTTAGACAAAAATAGACAAAAAATGTATTAAAGTAAAGAGAAAATAAAGAGAAAGTAACAAAGCTGATGTCCTGTCCGTTCGTTCACCATAACACATATAATTAAGCCGAGTAGAGAATATCTGTTTTCGCTTGCATTGGATATTAAACCCTTAACGTTTTGTTTAACTACTTCACCAAACGTAATGTATCAACTAAATATAATGTTTTTCTTGGCATGGGCGCCCGCAGGAGTGGCAAGGGGGGGGGGTGCCCCCTGGAGTGAATGGATAAAAATGTTTAGACAAAAATAGACAAAAAATGTATTAAAGTAAAGAGAAAATAAAGAGAAAGTAACTAAGCTGATGTCCTGTCCGTTCGTTCACCATACATATACGCTGCAGTAAATTAAAACTATATTAAAACATTACTAAAAAAAATTTGCCCCCCCCCCCTGGAAAGTTAATCAATTTTTTGTGCCCCCCCCACCCCTAGAAAGTTTTCTGCGGGCGCCCATGTTTCTTGGTTTAAAATCAGGGGATGACTCATTATCCAAACCTCTGTTAATCTACTGATAAATAGGGTGTCTATATTCGTTCCCTTATCTATGCATTGTCTGGAGAAACCCCTGTTAAAGAAACAAATTACGCAGTTTTTACTGTCTTAGTAACAAGAATCGGGCAATGTTGGTATTACACCAGGAAGTTTACCCTTGACATAATCAAACACAGCTGCAAATAAACTCCGGTAATATGTCCATTGTTGTCAGCTGATAAGGGATTGTAGCTGGATGTCGTAAAACAGGCTTCGTCGTGGGACAGACAATCAAGATTACTTAAAACGATCATAAATGATGCCTTTACCGCCGTGACTCGTAACTTTACTAAGTGGGGTGCTGCTTCGGTCAATCAGCCATCGCTAAGTCACACAAAAATGCATGTACATGATTTATAGGACAAACTTGGTTGTTTTTTTTTGGGTTTGTTTTGTGTGTGTGTGTGGGGGGGGGTGGTGTTTAATTTTAAAATATTATATTAAAAAGACATGCTTTTATAGATCTGTATTTATTATACAAATGTTTTTATATTTTCACTGGATTTCAATAATTTTCACATAAGATCTCATTAAATACGCGTTTGAAATCCTGCCCCTTTCCAGACCCTCACACCATGGGCGCCCGCACGTAGTGGCAAGGTGGGGCACTTGCCCCCCCCCCCCTGGATTGATTGGATACAAAAATTTTAGACAAAAATTTTATTAAAGTAAAGAGAAAATAAAGAGAAAGTAACTAAGCTGATGTCCTGTCCGTTCGTTCACCATACAAATACGCCACAGTAAATTAAAACTATATTAAAACATTACTAAAAAATGTGTTCCCCCCCCCCCCCTGGAAAGTTAAACGATTTTTTTTTACAACCATTTTATTGCATCTCC
>CAXITT010000256.1:427119-445277 GCA_964033795.1 Lymnaea stagnalis | reverse complement strand
ATATATACATATATGTGAGAGACAAGACTATATAGTTATTGTTGTGAAAATATATTATTTTTTAGTGTATAGATATAAACACATAGAGAAAATATATATATATATATATATATATATATATATATATATATATATTTGTTAAATAGAAATCAAATTACTACCGGGGAATACAAGGCATTTCAGCTAGTTTTAAATTAACTACACTCCATCGCACCTAAGTGCACTGCAATCTTCATGTGTCGGACGCTAAAATTTCTGAAGTTACTTGCAAAGAGCATTACACTCGTCCCTAAAAAAAAAGAAGACCTTAAATGTAATTGACTTACTAATAGGGTATTTTGCTATAGAGAATCCATGAGACCGTATAGCTTGGATAAGTTGAGTGAGGTGAGGTTTGCAACCTTCGACGTCACATTCTGGTAAATTTATTGTAATGGAAGTCATTGTCTCACTGAAAGAAAAGTAAAAACAATGGATTTATTAAATTTTTTATTTTAAAAATCGTAATGTCGTAAAATCGTAATCGTAAAGATTTGATTATTGTTTTTTTACCAGTAGCGGTTTTTTCATTGTGTTCAGTACATTGTAATTTTCAATATGTTAAATACAATGTGATTTCAGTGTGTTCCATACATGATCATTTTCAATGTGCTCAATACATTGTCCTTTTCAAAGTGTTCAATACATTGTCCTTTTCAATGATTCAGTACATTATTATTTCAATGTGATCAGTACATTGTCATTTTCAGTGTGTTTAATACATTGTTATTTTCATTGTGTTCAGTATATTATCGTTTCAATATGTTAAGTACATTATCATTTTCGATGTGTTGAAGGCATCGTCATTTCAATGTGTTCAAGGCATCGTCCTTTTCAATGTGTTTATTCCATTACTATTTTCAATATGTTCAATACATTGGGATTTTCCAACTGTTTATGGCATTGTCATTTTCAATGTGTTCAGTACCTTGTCATTTTCAATGTGTTCAGTACCTTGTCATTTTCAATGTGTTCAGTACCTTGTCATTTTCAATGTGTTCAGTACCTTGTCATTTTCAATGTGTTCAGTACCTTGTCATTTTCAATGTTTTCAGTACCTTGTCATTTTCAATGTGTTCATTGTCCATTTCCGAGGTGGAGCTGATAATCGTTGATGTGGATTCAATATTCTTTATCGTTTCAATACCTCCTAATGTGAGTAGATGTACTGCCGGAAACAGATGATATTTAGCAATAAAAAATGGGCGACATTGTAAGCAGCGCAACATAAACGTCTCGTGTATTTGTTTCTAACAGTGACATCACCATTACTCGTATACACCGACTTGATGTAAGAGGCGGCACGCCGCTGGTCACGGTCGGCAGTGCGTGACCGGTCAAATAACTACAAACTAATGTTGCGTGCAAAAATGTCGTCTCTCAGCGGGATTTCGGTACTTTCTGATATAGGACACCATTGGGGGGGGGGGGCGCGGACAATGACGTCAGCGTCAGGTATTGTCGCATAATTTCGCCGTGCATAAGTGTTTGCGGGGTTAGGGCTAAATGTCGTCTCTCAGCGGGATTTCGGTACTTTCTGATATAGGACACCATTGGGGGGGGGGGGGCGCGGACAATGACGTCAGCGTCAGGTATTGTCGCATAATTTCGCCGTGCATAAGTGTTTGCGGGGTTAGGGCACACAGCGTAGTGCTAATGTTACATCCAGTCAGTATTTGTGTGTTGAGGGTTGAGCCTTGGGTTTAAAATGTACACTTAGAGCGTGTATTCTTAAATTAGTGGTTAGTGGTTAATCCCCCCCCCCCTCAAACACACACATGAGCACATGGAAACGCAAATTTAGGAAACATCGAGAAGAAAATGGAGAAGAGCTTTGTTGCCAGTACACAACCTTGATTTACTCCGCTGCTGACTTAGAATGCATCATAGACCACGCCACTGAAGGTTACTGTGTTGTGCATGTTTTCGTGAAATGACTGTATGATTGTGAGCAGTCGTGGGGCACAACCTATTCTTTGCAAGATAATGAACAGGCCACTCCGGCTTACAAAGTCCAATGCCTTGGTCAGATCTATGAAGGCAATAGCTAGGGACCTATGCTGTTCATGACACTTCTCCTGCAATTGGCGTAACGAGAACACCGTGTCTATACTTGAACGACCACAAGGAAGCCAGGCTGGGACTTTGGGTAGATGTTGTTAGCCAGACTCGGGCATCGTTTATGGGTGACACTGGCAAACGTCTTTCCGAGGGGAGAAATTCCTCGGTAATTATTACAATCACTACGTTCACCTTTATTTTTGTAGAATCTTACGTTGGCGTCTCGCATGTCCTGGGGAATTAGACCTGCTTCGCAATACAAGGGAACTCATGTGATGACTGAAGTAGTATCGGGTTTTCCATTTTTAGGACTTCGTGGGGAATGCCGTCAATCCCTGGAGCCTTCCCAACAATTGCTTTTTCGAGCTCCTGCAAAGTTTGTTCTTCATCTATTTCTTACATTATTGATAAGACGGGGAGATTAATCTGCGCTGTCTCACAGACTTCATTCATTTTTACCTGTCTAAGTATGACCTACCTTTAAATATTTCTTCTGTTTTAACAACATTATTTAATGCAGTTTTGAAAACTGAATAATTGAATCTGACTTCCAGTCAAAATTGTCTAAATTTTATCCTATTTCGCTTTATATTCTAAGGGAAAAAAAAGGTAACTCAAGTTTCTAATTGTAAAACTGTATTTGGTTTTTATTACACTGAGGCTTATCTGTAATAAATTAACGAAACTTGTCTGAACAAATGCAACTGTTAAAAAAAATAAAAAAATAATGTTTCTATATTAAAGTTTAGTGCTGCATGTAAGAGAACAGCCTATCGACTACTAGTCGGTCATAAATATTGGAATTCTCCCTTTTCTAGAACCTAGTTCAGTCATAAAATTAAGGTGATCATTTTATTTTATTTTTTTTTTCATGACACTTAAAATTGTTTTTGTACCATAGCTTGTCCCAAACAAACATCAACATTTTTTTAGTGGTTACAAAGAAATCTTTTGTGTCTGTGAGGCGTATCTTTTTATTAAAAAAATATTTGGCTATTAATTCTGAAGCTGATTTTATTTATTTATGCTTGGGTATCAGTATCAGATGAAAGCGATTTTTGTTCGTTACGTTTAAAGTTAATTTTTTTGTTTTTTTTCAATTTTCGTGTAGTGTTAACTTTTCTGATAACAACTCACGACAAAATCAGGGGACAAATGTTTTTAAAAAAAAGTAATTTTTTAAAATAAAAACTGAATACTTTACAAGTACACACAGTAGGAATGATTGCCTGACATAAACGTAAAAGGAAACTGTACTTGATCGATACGTGTAAATTAACAATATAGAATCACAAATTTCAATCCCCTGACGGTTCTAAAGAATAGCGTAGACGTAGGACATAAAGTTGTTGTTTTTTTTTCTTTTAATACATCGTAAGGAAGGATAAATTTATCTGAAATATTAATATTTACTCAAAGAAAATAAATTTGGTCCAAGCACAAACCTTATTCGACTCAATCAAAACTATGTAAATCCATTACGTAATTCAAATTCACATATTGTAAAGTCTCTCCGTCGACGATAATCGTTCTATGTCTGCGTTTCATCTGTCACAGCGGATGGACTATGCCGTTTACCATGACGAGTGCTGATAAACTCCTGATAGAAGACATTTAACATCCTGGTCCCCCTTACCATCTAGTCTTTAACTGACCTTTAAATAAAGTTGCGTTAAGCATGCCACGGGCGGGTTTCTAGGGCTTGGAAGGGACGGCAGGAACGTCATTTTGGGTAGGGCATTAGCCCCCCCCCCCCACCCCCCGAAATTTCCAGGTTTTATTTAAATGGTTATGTACTGTGGTGNTTTTTTTGTTTTCCCCCCCCCCCCCCTCCGAAAAAACCTGAAATGTTGTTGTCCAGACATACATGTATAGAGAGGTGATATGTTGTCCGCACATTCAGTATAGAGCGGTGATATGTTGATGTCCAGACATTCAGTATGGGAGCGGTGATATGTTGTTGTCCACACATTCAGTATATAGAGGTGATATATTGTTGTCCAACACTCTGCTAAGTGCTGGTATTTAAGTAGGGCATATTTCTTATTGTAGGCCAGCACATTATTATTCATCATCTGGTTAGATAGGTCTTGTTAATCTCGGATAGTGACTCATCACTTAGAATAGTAAAACTTCTAGTTTGAACTTCCACCAATCCGTGGTTACTAACTACATGGTTAAAAGCTACGAGAGTAAATTGTAAAAAAAAAACGAAAAAACCCCAAAGATTTTCAAATAAATCCTTTATATCGTCATAAGCATTTCACATGTTTAAATTAAGAAGCGGTTATGTATGTGGGTAAAATCTGATGAAAACACGTTCCATCTTTAGGCCTACTTCAATTTCCTATATAAAAAATACATTCTATTGGTTTTCATTGCATCATATTTGCCCGCCTTCCACTTGAAAGACAGGAAAAATAGAATTTTTGGGGTTTGGGGTGCGGGCTGATGTGTCGCCATCGACAACAAGTCTATGTGCCAAGTTTCAGCTGGATAGGATGACTTGAAGTGGGTCAGTTAGGCTTCCCACGATTTCGCCACAAATATAGAAACAAGTGGGAGAAAAAAAGTGAAGTTAATGCAAAGGATTTAAAAATTAGTAGTATTTCTAAAAGAAATTAAATTCATTAAATTCTCTCTCTCTCTCTCTCTCTCTTTCTTTCTGCTGCTAACCTTTCTGAACATCAGACAAGTAGTGATTCTGATGGTATGGGCAACACATCATGTTCTGATTCAGATGAAGAATGGCTACCAGCACCTAAGCAACGCACATTCGGTAACATTTTTGAGAAGTTTACTAAATGAACATTAACATTCAGTGTTAATTTTTACATTTAAAAAATTTCTTTTGTGGCCAAAGTAACCCATTTGTTGTCAAACTTTGTTTTTGCATATTCTTTGTATAGTCTGCCAAAGTCTGTTGGCGTAACTTTGACCATTCATTTTTTTTTTTTTTTAAATAATAATTAAAAAAAATGAAGAAATAATCGCTTTTGAATGATTTGTACTTAATGTTAATGCTATAGCCCCCGAATTAAACTATTAAATGCATAATTTAAGTAACCCATTTGTTGTCAAACTTTGTTTTTGCATATTCTTTGTATAGTCTGCCAAAGTCTGTTGGCGTAACTTTGACCATTCATTTTTTTTTTTTTTAAATAATAATTAAAAAAAATGAAGAAATAATCGCTTTTGAATGATTTGTACTTAATGGTAATGCTATAGCCCCCGAATTAAACTATTAAATGCATAATTACAGTTACGGGTATTGTCGGAATATTCAATGTTCCAGATAATATGGACCAAAGTTCCCCCATTTTACGGTATACGGAATATAGGCCTTCTCAGGCGATGCAAAATTAATAGCTCACAACTTCAACTACATTTATTATAAGAAGAAATTACTCATTAGTAATCATTTAATAGGTTCTCAGTCTTATAGAATTTCCCCACAGTTTTTATTAGGCGAAACAATGAACTTGCTGTAATTTCAACAATGAACCACTTGCTGTAATATCATCAATGAACTTGCTGTAATGTCAACGATGAACTTACTGTAATCTAAACAATGATCAACTTGCTGTATCTCAACAATGAACTTTACTTGCTGTAATCTCAGCAATGAACTTGTTGTAATATCAAAAATGAACTTGCTGTAATATCAGCAATTTACTTGCTGTAATCTCAAAAATAAACAAATTGCTGTAATCTCAGCAATAAACTTGTCGTAATATTAATACTAAACTTGCTGTAATCTCAACAATGAACTTGCTGTAATCTCAACATGAACAACTTGCTGTAATCTCAGCAATAAACTTGTAATATCAAAAATGAACTTGCTGTAATCTCAACTATAAAATTGCTGTAATCTCAACAATGAACAACTTGCTGTAATCTCAGCAATGAACAACTTGCTGTAATCTTCACAATGAACTTGTTGCAATTTCAACAATGAACTTGCTGTAATCTCAGCAATGAACTTGCTGTAATCTCAACAATGAACTTGCTGTAAGCTCAGCAATAAACTTGTTGTAATCTCAACAATGAACAACTGCTTGTAATCTCAGCAATGAACAACTTGCTGTAATCTCAACATTGAACTTGTTGTAATCTCAGCAGTTAACTTGCTGTAATCTCATTTTGATTTTGGAGATGTGTGCCGCTATTTATAAATGAAAATAAAACTGCTTCGGAGGTCAAAGAAAAAGACTTTGTGGCTCAGTGGTTAGTTATATAGCCTAATCCAGTAGAGGTCAAACCTTTTTTTAAAACTAAAATTATTGATAAAAATTATAGTTACAACCTAGCCATCCGACATCAATTTTATTTACCATTGTTCAATGTGGAAGTAGTCATTTGTACCAAAAAGTCGGAGAATGGTTTGCTGACGCCATGGTGAGGACTGATTACTTTTATAGCACTTGTGTCCACGCACACTGGGAACTCTCAGTAGGGACTGTGATGTAGAGCGCAGCCTCCTGAAGGATATATGTTTGGAAATAAGTTCTCTTAGAAAGTCAGGTGCAGAGCCTTCCACACAGCTGTTCGTCAGGAACAGAATTTTGTGGTTTCTGCGCAGACTATGAATTAAAATATTCCATTTAGTAGGATCAAGTATCTGGATTAGGGTGATTGCTTAGTTTAATCAGAATGGTCCTGGTATTTAACTTAATGTCATTCAGCTTAGACTTGATGCCATTTATCCTGATATTGAAATATGAAATGAAGAAAGCATAAAACAATCAGAATGTCCATACATTTACATGGAATAATAATCACAAAACAATTATGAAACTGGGCGAGATTTTATTGCTTAAATTTAAATATTAAGCGAGCATTTCATTTACATCTGCATGTACACTACAGTTTCCAATGACTCTTTGATGACTATCATGAACATCCAAACAAAAACAAAAAAATGTACACCATATCATTATAAACTCAAAAAAGACTTTTTGGTCGTCTTTCTTTTCCTATTCTTTTGGCAAAATTTAAACAAAACACCCATGGTTCATTCACACCAACAAATATAAAGCTCAAACTGTATTATAGGTAACACTATGTAACACACTTAAGTCAAGAATTTGAGAACTAGATCTGATTGCAGATGGTGAATCAATCAGGTTAGTGAGTTACAAGAAGATGCTGCATGAGGGTCTAAATGTGGCCAGCGGGCAGTAGGTGGTTTACCTCTGTTATGATGCATCACTTGCCCTACCTCATTTTCTGTCTCAGGTTGATCCTGTAGTATAGGCCAAAATGTGCCAAAGTGCACTCGTTTTTATAGCCATTTTAATATTTAAGCTACTGTTTCTATAGTCATTTTTCACATTGTAGTTACTATTCTAGTGTCTCTGGTTTTTCATTCTTATTTTACTTTAGCAGTTTAAATAGTTTACATATTTTTAATAATTGTAAAGCGCTTAGACTGTAAGGTAAGCGCTATATAAAAATGCCTAAATAAATAAATCATGCTAATTATTATAATTTAAATAAAATTATACTAAATTTGGTCATGTCTTTATGAAAAGCAAATAAGAATAGTTTAGAAGTTATGCTAAAATTCCAAATACAATAACTAAAAAATGCAAGTCCATTAAGGCAAGGACAGTAACTTCAGTGAAAATAATTCTGGTGTCTTTAAGAGGGCTAAATGCTAGCTTTTTACCATTAGTTTTAGCATTCTCTGTCTGAATGGTAGATGCATTTAAATTTTTTTAATTGTGCATGCCTATCTCACAAAACTTCAGAAGAAAGGAATACCGTATCGGTACCCGGTACCAAAAATTAGTCCTACTACTACGTGTAAATTCTAAATATGTCTTGAACATAATGTAATTGTAAATATAAATATAATATAAATATACAAATTGCCTTATTCTGACGAATATATATTATTTCAATTGTTGCAGTACTGTATAATACTTTTAACATCAGTGATCAGTAGTTTTACTGCTTTGAAAAAGAGCTGAAATTAAGGTTGCAATTAGTTAAAAATGTCAAGACTTTTTATTTTTAAAGAATATCTCTTCTTACAATTACAGTAAACATACTTGCAACTTCTTACAGATTTATATTCTGGTTTGACTGTATGATTGAATTTTGATTGTGAAATATTTAAATACTGTTTCGAACAGTGGTTAGTATTAGTAGTCAAGTAACAAGGGCTGTTGGTTTTTTTTCTCTGAAATCAAACATATTTTTTAATACCGGTAGTTTAAGCTTAGATCAGTGTTGGGGAATCTATGACCTGTTGGGCCACATGTGGCCTGATTAAATATTTCATATGGTCAGAGATATTTTAAAAACTGATTAAAATATAAATGTTTAAGAAATTTACACATTGTAGAATTTTATCTGTAAATTCTTATAAAAATGTATCATTAAAAGTGTATATAAAAAAAAGTAAATCTGTGGCAATAATAATCATATGAATCTACACTCTGCTTATGTTTTAAATAAACTTGGCTTAGAGTGAATTTCTGAAACTTTCGTCAACTGAAAAAACATTAAAACTAGAACTCAAGGTTCCTAGAATTGAGCCCTCTGCACACATAAAAATTGACCGAACCTGGTTTAGATGTTGGTTAGTGCAAATGCCCTTTCACAAATTAATTTTTTTATAAACTGACATTTTTAATATCTCACTTTTAAAGTTAAAATTCAAACTGATGTCGTATAGTATTGTGAACAATATATAAGAACACACTTTACATTCTGCAGAAATGTTCACTGTCTTCACTTAAATTTTATTTTCATGATGGATAAAAATTAGTGATCTTTTTTGTTAGTATTTTTTTTTATCCACCAAAAAGGTTATTAGCTGTTGTCTAAAATCAGATGGTTGCAGTTATTTATTCCATCACAAAAGTTAACATGGTCGTAGAGTCCGTAGAGTCAGGTCCAATGAGCTTTGCCCTGAAATAATTTTTTTTGAAAGGCAATATTATTAGCATGCTTCTGTGTTTTTACAGGACCAACAAAATGTAAAGTTATCATTGCTTCTGTTTTATAATTGGCTAAAATGTCAAAATATAATCACACAAATTTTACATTCATAGATTTGATATAAAAAAAAAATGTAAAACTTAAATAATCTTTATCTAATAAATTGTGGAAAAATATATTTTCAGACTTGAACAATTTTTTTTCTGTCTCCTTCTGAAGATATCAGTGTTCTCTCTTCATTTTTTTTGTCAAGCCTTAAACTAAAAATATCTTGTTCCACTACTGGTACTACTTATTTACTTCGCACAGCTTGAACAGAGACTGAATATATTATTTTATATTTCTGAACCTATTTGTGAAATTAAACTATGGCAGTGTTTCTCCCAGGTACTGCATGTATTCTGATTTACAATGGAGCAATTCATAAATGCTATGTATTTTGAGACTTATTAACAGTAGACTTAAAATAATGCAGTACAAGACATTCATATGCCACATTTCTAAAATGATTCACCTTATGCTCTTCTCTATCCAGTATGATTTCTTTTGGGTCCGCAAATATTTGTAGGTCTCCTCAGCAGTATGTTTCGTATGTTTCCTCTAGTGAAAAAGTCCAATTTGATCTTTGAGAAATTTCTTTCCCCATATGTTATATTTTGTGACTTGTCTTTTTCAGAATTCCTAGAAAACCCAGAACATTAAACGTCACATTTATAGGGCTTCTCTCCACTATGTTTTATTTTGTGCCTTACTAAATGCGAGCTTTGAGCAAATTTAGCGGGGCAAATGTTACATTTGAAAGGCTTCTCTCCTGTATGTCTTCTATTGTGCAACGTTAATTGATAATGACTGGCAAAAGCAGCAGAGCAAATGTCACACTTGTATGGTTTCTCTCCAGTATGCTTTATTTTGTGCCTCATTAAATGTGAACTTTGAGGAAATTTAGCAGAACAAATGTCACATTTGTAAGGTTTCTCTCCTGTATGCTTTATTTTGTGCCTTATTAAATTTGAACTCCCAGCAAATGTGGCAGAACATATGTCACATTTATAGGGCCTTTCTCCAGTATGTTTTCGTTTGTGTATAGTTAATTGTCCACTTTGAGAAAAAGCAGCAGAACAAATGTCACATGTGTAGGGTTTCTCTCCTGTATGTCTCCTGTTGTGTGAAGTTAATTCAGAACTACTCGCAAATGCAGCAGAACAAAAAATGCACGTGTATGGTTTCTCACCTGAATGCTTTCTGTTGTGTAAAGTTATTTCGTAACTACTAGCAAATCCAGCAGAACAAATGTCACATTTGTATGGTTTCTCACCGGTATGCTTTCTGTTGTGTAAAGTTATTTCGTAACTACTAGCAAATGCAGCTGAACAAATGTCACATTTGTAAGGTTTCTCTCCAGTATGTTTTCTATTGTGTATGGTTAATTCATAACTACTAGCAAATGCAGCAGAACATTTGTCACATTTGAAGGGTTTCTTTCCTGTGTGTCTTATCTTATGTCTAGTTAATTCAGACCTAATAACAAATGCGGCTGAACAAATGTCACATTTGTAGGGTTTTTCGCCTGTATGTCTTCTATTGTGTTTAGTTAATTCAGAACTAATTGCAAATGCAGAAGAACAAATGTCACATTTGTAGGGTTTCTCTCCTGTGTGTCTTCTATTGTGTAAAGTTAATTGAGAGCTAATTGCAAATGCAGCAGAACAAATGTCACATTTGTAGGTTTTCTCTCCTGTGTGTCTTCTTTTGTGTTTAGTTAATTCAGAACTGCTAGCAAATGCAGCAGAACAAAAGTCACATTTTAATGGTTTCTCTCCAGTATGTCTTCTATTGTGTATTATTATTTCAGAATTACTAGCATAAGCAGCAGGACAAATGCCACATTTGTAAGGTTTCTCGCCCGTATGCTTTCTTTTGTGTGTAGTTAATGTAGAATTACTAGCAAATTCAGCAGGGCAAATGCCACATTTGTAGGGTTTCTCACCCGTATGAATTCTAATGTGCATTATTAATTTAGAACTACTAGCGAATGCAGCAGAACAATTTTCACATTTGTAAGGTTTCTCTCCAGTATGCTTTCTATTGTGTAAAGTTAATTCATAACAACTTGCAAATCCAGCAGAACAAATGTCACATTTGTAGGGTTTGTCTCCTGTGTGTCTTCTATCATGTATAATTAATTCAGAACTACTAGCAAATGTCGCATAACAAATGTCACAATGAAAGGGTTTTGTTCCTGTATGCTTTTTTTTGTGTTTAGTTAAATTAGAATTACTAGCAAATGCAGCAGAACACATGTCACATTTGTAGGGCTTCTCACCTGTATGACTTCTAATGTGCATTATTAATTTAGAACTACTAGCGAATGCAGCAGAACAAATTTCACATTTGTAAGGTTTCTCTCCTGTGTGCTTTCTATTGTGTAAAGTTAATTCATAACAACTTGCAAATCCAGCAGAACAAATGTCACATTTGAAAGGTTTCTCTCCTGTATGTCTTCTCTTGTGTATAATTAATTCAGAACTACTAGAAAATCCAGCAGAACAAATGTCACAATTGAAGGGTTTCGTTCCTGTATGCTTTTTTTTGTGTTTAGTTAAATTTGAATTACTAGAAAATGCAGAAGAGCAGATGTCACATTTGAAATGTTTTTCTCCAGAATGTCTTTTGTTGTGCATAATTAATTTAGAACTACTAGTAAAAGCAGCGGAACAAATATTACATTTGAAAGGTTTCTCTCCTGTATGTCTTCTCTTGTGTATAATTAATTCAGAACTACTAGCAAATGCAGCAGAACAAATGCCACAATGGATGGGTTTTGTTCCTGCATGCTTTTTTTTGTGTTTAGTTAAATTAGAATTACTAGTGACTGCAGCAGAACAAATGTCACAATTGAAGGGTTTCTCTCTTCTTCGTTTTCTATTGCGTAGAGTTAAGGCTCCACTTTTAGCAAAAGCTGAGTAACAAATGTAACAGTTATTGGACTTTACTTCAGAAGAATCTGTGTGTACCACAATGTATGAAATGTCATCAAAAACAGCATTACAAGTGTCACATTTATAAAATAACTTTCCAGAATCCAAATTTGATGAAAACATTATATTTCCAACCTCTTGTTGATTTAGGCCTTTCTCTGGTTGTTCAAATTCAAAGGAAGTTAAGGAGAACTTCTGTGGGCAAGAAGCCAATTGATCACCTGCTGAGTTTTTGGAGATATTGCTGGAATTATGTTCAGTAAATAATTTCAAACTTGAATTTGATTCAGACTCCTGATTATTGTAAAATTCTTCCTCTTGTTTGATTTTATGTTGCTCTACATATTCTTCATCTATATCTTGCCCTTTTTTATCAGTATATATTTCTTTCTTTAGTAATTTATGAAAATCAGATTCTAGTTCTGTCTTTTGAACAGCATCTGGATCATCTTTAATTAGGCTTGGTATAAATTTAAAATCGACACATTTTTCCATGGTCATGATGTTATAATAAAAGAATTGTCAAACTTGGCAATCCTCTCTCTCTGCGTGTAATTCTTCTGTCTTCAAGTATAATTTAACTTTCATCATGCTTTGGAACATCTGAAAAAAAAATAATAATCAAATTTAAAAAATTCTTTTCATCACACAAATTTTCTGAATATGTTTACATTAAATTACCTGTGTAAGACTTTAACCTTGAGCTTTCATTGATATGTAGCAGCTGTACTAGTTTGATATCTGAGTCACATGTGGTATAAAATCCATTCCAGTTTAACTGAAACTACTGTTGTAGGCCATAGTAAATTCATATAATAATGCAGTTAATGAGTTTTATTTAGATCACCATTGTTATCATTGAGTTGTAAGTCAATTAAATAACTCCTTAAATTTGATTTTTGTATCATTAAAAAGTTGAAGAAAAAAAGAAGTGCAAGAAAAATATGAATACTGGTATTGAAAATGACTTTGTTTTTGTCAGGTTTAAGCGCCCTCTCCTATATTTTTTCTGTTTTAGGTAGGATATATACATTGACATTATGTAAATTTAATTTATACTTATTTAAATGTGTTGTGTTTGTTTGTACTGATGAAGGCATGTGCCGAAACGTTTAATTCTGTATAAAGTACAATTATTATTAAAGCTAACTCATATTGTTCTATTGACACAATTTGTTCGTGTCTTATTAATATATTGAAAATGAACATATTTTAACATTGCTGCGCACTTAGCAGCTTAGCTTTAGTTTGGAATTAGGCTAATCATGTATAATTAAAAAATGAAGACAGTTTTTGTGGAAGTGGTAGATAATAATCTAGGTGTCTTCAGAAAGCTTAATATCAGCTTAAGTAAATCACATCAAGATCAGATCATTCCTGCTTTGTGTTATTATTGTTTGAAAACGTGAACTGGAGTAAGATTCATTCAAACTAGGCTAGTAATAGTATAACATGATGCATGGTTGCCTAAAACTAAAACTCCACCATTTGGAAATAAAACTTGTTAAAACAAACTTGCTGTAGGAATTATATAGGCCCTATTTTACTCAACACAGCTGAGTTTCTTATTTTTTTCATTTTTTTTTGTTGTAAAAAAGGTTTTACACAAAGGACTTATTTAGTTATAATAGTCAGTCAGTCTGAAGAGCAGTGCAAGGCCAAGGAAAACCTCCCCACCACTCAACTCAGGGCGATTTTTAAAAATGAAAAACATTATGCCCTGGCGGACAAGTGATATTTAAAGAAGATTTTTAAAAGTTGGGCTTGCGGGACAGGTTTTGTCTAGAGTTGTCTCACCCTAAGCAGCGTACCTTAGAGTGAACAGACCAATTGTTGGACTTGAACAATGTGTGTGATAGCTTTCCCGTTCTTCACAGTGCCGGCTATTCTAGGGTGACCAAATCATGAACTGGAAAAGACAGGACACACCCAAGGAAGGTTTGGGAACATACCTTCCAGCTAAAGAGGGTTTCTGTGGGCCTCCGCCGGAAACTGTTTATTGAAGTATGCTCTTTTGAACTATTTTGAGATCTAGAAATCTTTTTAAATTTACCTTCACTTTTGTTGTTTAATTTAAACTTTGAGGCATATCATAAACTTAAACAATAATTTTGCAGTGAATACTTATTTATTACATATAAGATCTATGGCAGGGACTGTCATTTACGTAGTGTTGGCAGAATGGTGGAGGGGGAACGGTGCAGCCATCCAGTGAGCCCACGCCCACATCACTACTGACACTGGCTACGTTACACAGCTAGCCAAAATATTACTTGAATTTATATTATGAATTAGGAAGTTTTAGTTTTAGTGGGTAAATTTGGAGAGATAGTACCGCAGCCGCCATCTTGGTTGCTGCAACCTGCGAACTTATGTCCTAAATGTATCCCTAAACCTAACCTGAACCCTAAACTTATCCCTAACCTAGGTTTTGACCCCAACGGAACAAGGGTTTTGACCCTATCGGAACCAGGGTTTTGACCCTATCGGAACGAGGGACACAACATGCAAATGACATCAGGGGCATATCTCTCCAAATTAGCCTATTAGTATTAGGGATTTGAAAATGTGTTTGGTTTTAGAAACTGGACTTTTTCGGAACACTGGGTACAATCATGAAAAACGGGACAGTCCCATTTTTACAAGATGTTTGGTCACCCTAGGCTATTTTGATGTCATTTGTGGTAGTTTATTTTAAACTGAAAAATTAAGTTCACAAACATATAGTCCATTATCTTTCATCATTTTATACCAAATTTGTCTTACAAACCCAACAATAATATTTTTTTATTTTTTTAATAAACCCAACCTCTCACTCTTGAATCCCGGTGCCGGAATGAATAGCGGCAGTCGCAGCTACAAGTATAAGACTTATAAGACATAATAATAATAAGAATATGTAACAATTAGCCTACAACAGAAAGATGGTAAATGATGAGTGTGGATGCCATGATTGGTCGCCATCTTGGTTGAGAAGACCACTTAATTCTGTCACTAAATTTAAGTAATTGTATCCCTAAACCTAACCTGAACCCTAAATGTATCCCTAAACTTAACCTGAATCCTAACCTGAACCCTAATTCACGGCAACTTTAATAAACACCGGAAAGACGTGGCATCCACAACTATCATTAGCCCAGACAAAAAGACAAGGACCTAATAAACTGTAACCGAACCCGGCTTACCCTGAACCCTAATTCACGAGAAATTTAATAAACACGCAAATAACGTTGTGGCATCCTATCTCAGTTTTAGCCATAAGGAGCTTGTATGTATTGTATGAGGCCTTCATTCCCACCTAAATTACCATACAATAAACTTTCTCTAATTTCATATTGACTTAGACTTAGTGAAGGATAAGACACCAATTTAAATGATCATGAACTACTTCCGAAAAGACTTCGTTCCTCCGTTGAGTAACTATTACTAAGAAGCTACGTATACGTCTAATGTAAAAGGCTACATATTATGTTTGAATAGGTTTGGACGATAATTATAATGGTAAAACATTGGAATAAACGTTTTTATTTTATAGCATTTTATTAGACAAACATGACCAAAGTGCGGTTTTGACAAAAATGTTAAAATTCAGTTAGTGGGTAATGCACAACAATAATTGTGTACATCGGACATCGTAGCAATCTGACACACAGTGGCGTAGCGAGGGGGTTTGGCGCCCGGGGACAAGATTCGCGCCCGGGGACAAGATCCATTTTTAGCGCCCCTTCTTCTTTTTTTCAACTCTCAAACCCATTATTTTCATCAATACAATAATATCAAAGCATATTTTGGCGCCCCTAACTAGCTGGCGCCCGGGGACATCTGTCCCCCCTGCCCCCACCACGCTACGCCTCTGCTGACACAGTATTAAAAAAAAGTCCCTATTAAAATTGACGCTAGTGTTTTCGAGTGTGGAAAATTCCGAGTCTGCCAGCTTGGTCACTTTCAAATATTTAATAGGGTTAGTCAAAAAGGTGCGAATGGCGGCGCTGCGTGTCTAGGTCCATTTTGACTCAGTGCTATTCGGATGTCATTAGTGGTAGTTTATTTTAGTTAGAATGAAGAATTAAGTTTTCAAAGATATAGTACATTCAATTATCTTTCATTTGATACCTCATTTTGTCTTCGAACACAACAATAAAATTTAAAATAGTTCTTTAATCCTAACCTCTCACTTCCTCTCACCCGGGTACCAATGCCAATAGCCACTTCGAAATTTAAAAGCGCAAAAAATATTATATACAAGGTATCCAATTTTATTTTAGTAAAAGTTTAATTATCATTATTTTAAATTACACATACATTTAAAGTAACATGTTAACTACTAAGGAATTATCTTAAGCATTTTATACGCGTTTGAAAATTATGTTTAATTTTTTTTTTTTTAATAATCAAAGAATTACACCGGAAAGTGTTACACCGTCATTATATTTACCGTGAAAACCCAAATATGTGTTTTTACCGGTACCCGGGGTACATGGGCACCCGCAGGGGGGGGGGGGTAGGGGGGGAACTTCCCCCCCCCCCATCGATTGTTNTTAGACAAAAAATTTATTAAAGTAAAGAGAAAATAAAGAAAAAATAACTAAGCTGATGTCCTGTCCGTTCGTTCACCATACAAATACGCTACAGTAAATTAAAACCACATTAAAACATTAATAAAAAATTTTGCCCCCCCCCCTGGAAAGTTAATCGATTTTTTTGCCCCCCCCCCCTCCAGAAAGTTTTCTGCGGGCGCCCATGCCGGGGTAGTGCGTTTTTTAATGCGTTTTTAACATTGCGAAGTAAAATTAAAATTATTTTTTCTACATAAACACACAAATGACGCCATAGCGCGAATCGCCTATGTTAGCCGAAACTCTTAAGTTTCTTTGATTTAATAACCGCGCCGTATAAAACTGAAAATGTATTTATCCCTTCTTAAAAGTAAAATTAATAAATAATAATAGATTGCTTTTTTAAATTGTTAATAAAACTCACACAAATTTTAGCTCTGTATTTATAATAATAATATTTAATAAGTTTTTTACCTCTTTTAATTCCAAAAATATACTTTTATTAAGTGTATAACGTGCCGGTAATAAAAACGTAACCTTTAAATATACTTCTAGTAAGAAAATGCTGTTTAAGTCAATCAGAGTAGCGAAAGTCTATAGCCAAATAGCATTCACTAATCCACTTATAATTATAACTCATCCCAATAAGAAAAAATAATATGAATTGCAAAATATGTTAGTGTGGCTCCTTTCACCCCTCCATTAAATTCACATCTCTTATCTCTGAGACCTCAGTCAATTTCTTAGACATTACAGTCACTCTTCATAAGGACACCCTACACACCTCTGGCTACTTTAAGCCCACTGACAGCCATAGCTATCTACTCTACTCTTCATCCCACCCTAAATCCTGTAAGGACTCTATTCCTTTCTCTCAATTACTTCGTCTTCGTCGACTTTGTCGGTCGGATGAGGACTTTTGGGACAATGCACTTGAAATGATAGACTTTTTCCGGTGTAGGTCTTACCCGGAGACAGTACTTTCATCAGCCCTCCAAAGGGTTAAGAATATTACACGTACTGATGCCTTCAGACCACGTCTGAGCGACAATGTTGACAGGACAAAACTCATTTTAACTTATCACCCTCACAATCTGATTGCTAAACGTGTTTTCCTTAAACATCGATCTATACTATTCGCAGACACCGACACACGAGAAAATTTCTCTTCCCCACCTCTCATTGTTTTCAGACGGGATAAAAATCTGAGAGACCTGCTTGTATGCAGTCGTATCAATGCTCCCCCCTCCCACTTTGGGACCAAGCCGTGTGGACGCAGTCGTTGCAACACGTGCCCTTTTGTCGTCCAGACTGAACGCATACGTTTCCCCAAGGGCAGTTTTCAGATACGCGACGGTTTCCTCTGTACAAGCCGCAACGTTATCTACGCCATTGTCTGCACCCGCTGTCAGATGACATACATAGGGGAGACTGGACGCCGTCTCTCGGACAGGTGTACCGAACACCTCCGAAACATTACACAAGATAAACAGTGTCCCGTCTCCAAACACTTCAATAGTAGCGACCACCAGGGCAAGGCGGACTTTTCAATAAGTGCGATTGTGGCTAGCAC
>CAXITT010000256.1:409534-426842 GCA_964033795.1 Lymnaea stagnalis | reverse complement strand
TTTTTTTTTTTTTTTAGGGGGGGGGGGGGGGGTCATTTTCCCCCAGGCAGCACAAGATACGTCATAAAAAAAAAAAGAAATGACTTTGATAAATAATTAACCTTCTTGGGCACATGCATATCGGAGGTAGAAATAAGATGTGTACGTTTTACGTGGATGACACTATATTCAAATTCTATGGTATTAGTATTACTTTTGTGAAACAATTGATGCTACATTCTCTTTTTAAAAATATGTACCGGTATATTTCATTTTGCCCCCACCCTCCCCCAGGCAGTACAATGTAGGCCTACGTCTCAAAATAAGGAGATGAATTTGATATATAATTAACGTTCTTGGGTGTATACATATTGGAATAGAAGTAGGATATGGGATGAGTAGATTTTTACATGGATGACAACATATTTAAATCATTATGGCACTAAATTTTTTTTCAAATTAACTTTATTATTATTATTATTACATTTGTGAAACAATAGATGTTACATTCTGTTTTTACATATAAACATATGTTTATAAATAAAAAAATCAATGGCGTTAAAAAAACGTGGGTACATGTATATAAGTATACCCATGAATATCAAAACCCAATCATTTTACACACTTGAAAATTTAATTTTGAAATATGGAGATGGGTTTGCTCAGTTTAGACCATTCGGCCATCCAGTGGATGAGACTCGTTAACCTTAGTAGGCAACTCATCTAAAAGAAGGAAACTCTGAATTCAGACCTGAAGTTGAAGTCCCGTAAGGCGCATACAATGACAATTCCTGCAGCAGTAGCCATCCCTGGTCGTCTTGACGTAGAGTCTTGCCACTGGATATGGTGGGCCCGGTCGAGAGAGTGAGGTTGACGCCGCACAACTCTTCCTTACTTTAAACAAAAGTCACCCACTCAAGTCATCAGTCACCAGACGACTCAATGGTCATCGTGGATCTGTGACGGACGAACAATAATTAAAAAAAAAAAAAGTAGTAGAGTTTCTAGGACAAGGCTGCAATGGGTCCCTATTGTGGTTTATTTTTCTATCTCCTTTTTTTTTCTTCGTATTGGGTGTACTAGACATGAACAAAGCATTATAACTAGGCTGGTTTTTTTTTTACACTCTTTTCTCTAATAAATGTTTTCTTATGTATCCATCTATTTTAAAAAGACTGGCTAATGTAACTGCCCTCATGCTTCAATTGTACTCTAGGTCTTCTAACAAACACCATACTGGCAAGTTTTCTTTTGTCACGCTAATTGTAACAGTTAAATTTAATCTTTGAGCAATTTGGCCTGTACAAATGTCCAAATTGTAGGCTTTCTCTCCGGTGCTTCTTTTTCTTTTTCTTTTAAAATTTGTAAATAGTTTTTTCAGAATTACTATTACTAGAGCATGTAAGATTAAATGTCACAGTCTTTATTGATATGTTTTCTTTTGTGTCTTACTAAATGTGAAATTTGATTGAAATCAGCAGCACAAATGTGACATTTGAAGGGTTTTTCTCCTGTGTGTGTTCTTTTGTGTCTCACTAAATGTGACCTACTAGCAAATGTAGCAGAACATATGTCACATTTATAAGGTTTTTCTCCTGTATGTCTTCTATTGTGTTCAATTAATTCAGCTCTACTAGCAAATGCAGCAGAACATGTTTCACATTGGTAGGGTTTATCACCTGTATGTGACATTTTGTGTCTAACTAAATGTGAACTCTGAGCAAATGCAGCAAAGCATATGTCACACTTATAGGGTTTCTCTCCTGTATGTTTCCTATTGTGCTTTGTTAATTCCGAATTGCTTGCAAAAGCAGCGGAGCAAATGTCACATTTGTAGGGCTTTTCTCCTGTATGTCTTCTATAGTGTTCAATAAATGCATAATTTCTAGCAAATGCAGCAGAACACATGTCACACTTGAAAGGTTTCTCTCCAGTATGCTTTCTAGTGTGCTGAGTTAAATAAGAACTACTAGCAAATACAGCAGAACATATTTCACATTTGTATGGGTTCTCTGCTGTATGTATTATTTTGTGTCTTAATAACCTAAAACGTTGAGTAAATGCAGCTAAACATGTGTCACATTTGAAGGGTTTCTCTCCTGTATGTGTTAGTTTGTGTCTTTCTAAATATGAACGTCTAGCAAATGCAGCAGAACACGCGTCACATTGGTAAGGTTTGTTTCCTGTATGTTTTCTTTTATGTTGTACTAAATAATAACTTTGAGCAAATGCAGCAGAACATATGTCACATTTATAGGGTTTCTCTCCTGTATGTGTTAGTTTGTGTCTTTTTAAATATAAACTTTTAGCAAATGCAGCAGAACACATGTCACATTTGTAAGGTTTGTTTCCGGTATGTGTTATTTTGTGACTTAATAAATGAGACCTAGTAGCAAATGCTGCAGAACATATGTCACATTTATAGGGTTTCTCTCCTGTATGTCTTCTATTGTGTATTGTTAATGTTCCCATTCGAGAAAAAGCAGCAGAACAAAAGTCACATTTGAAGGGTTTCTCTCCAGTATGAATTCTGTTGTGTATAAGTAATTTAGAACTACTAATAAATGCAGAAGAACAAATTTTACATTGGTAGGGTTTTTTACAGTCAGTAAAAGATGTTAAATCTGAAGTTGATTCAAAGTTCGGATTGGTGTAAAATCCAGCCTCTTGTTTAATTTCATGTTGGTCTGAATGGTCGCCATCTATATCTTGCCATTGTTTATCATTATATATTTCTTCCTTTAGTAGTTTTTGAAAGTTAGTATCTGGCTCTGTCTTTGGAACCACATTTGGATCACTTTTAATAAGGCTTGGAATACATTTAAAATCAACAACTTGTTCCATTGTCCTGAAGTTATAATATAAGAACAGTCAAACTTCAAAATCTCCTCCCTGTGTATGCACATCTGTCTTGCAGTATAATTTAACATTCATCCTTCTTTAAAAATTCAAAACATCTGAAAAGAAATATATAAAAAATTAATTAATAATAAAATAAATGCCTAGCCAATATATTCACTAATTACATTATTTTTTTCTACTAAATGTAATCATGATAAACTTTATACTTTTATTTTTGAAACAATCTAATAATTAATGGATACCATTTTTTTTTTTTTAAATAATCATTTTGCTTTTATAGAATACCTGTAGAAGATTATTGAAAAATAAGGAAATTCAAATTGTTAAGAGTTAATTTTAAATTGCAATGCAAGTCCTAAATAGTTATATAAAATTTGAAATAGAGCAGGGGTCACCAAACTACGGCCCTTCATCCAGCCTGCCGATGGTACTTGAACTTACTTGATAAAATGCATGGAATGCAAGAATTTTTGACACAATTTAAATTTTTAAAATTAATATTATGTTTAGAATACTTTACTATGAGATCTTCACACCTGCAAAGACCTCCTGGCTGCTATGTGCCTTAATTTACCATTTTCAATTATTTTATCTAGATTTTCTTGTTTATTGCAGACCAGTTTACCCACAAACTCCTAAATCGTACAATATCGTCTCAAAGTCGTACAATGTAGTATCTTAATAGTAAATAAATAAATATACAGTACCGGTACTTGTATGTAAAATTAATACAATAACTACTTGCATCGTAGAGCCTACTGGGATCGAGTTAAGCTGGCATCCAAAAAGTAAACTTCTAAAAGTAGATGACCGATGTTTATAATTATAATACAATTTGTGGTCACTTTGTTTTGCAGATGTGTATTTGCTATTGATATTAATTTATGTGGCGATGCCGGTATGGCCATGTGACAAGGAAACAAGGGCTCGCCAAAGAAATCATGCAGGGCACCACAAGAGGAGGGAGAAGAAGAGAAAGGCAAAGAAAAAGATGGGAAGATAACATCAAAGCGTGGACGGGACTAAAACTAGGCGATGCTGTGCGTAGTGCAGAAGACAGAAACGAATGGAGGAGGATAGTTCACATGTCATCTGTGGCGCCCCAAATGTTCAAGGACCATTTGCAGCATGCATGGAACTCATGTCTGTGAGCAAACATTTTCAAAAATAAAGTATGTGAAGTCAACACCTCAAACGAGAGGGATTGATTAACATTTAAAAACAATTCTTTTGGATGCAGCAATTCCAAACCAAACATTGATAATATCTTGAAAGCCAAATGTCAGTTTCACAAATCTCACGAACCATTTTGCTGCTTAGTTTGTGAGATTCGAATATGCGCGCACTAGGTCTGATGTACCGGTAACTATCTTTTTGCTAACATCGCCTTCTTTGCTAACTTTTTTAGTAAATAAATATGTTGGCCTTTTTTGCTTTGCACGCCACTCACCCATGATTAACATGGAATACTTAAGTTGGTTTTTCGTCTTTTTCCCCAGAGCTTTAGTTCTGGCGTGCAAGTATTGTACAGAATGATTCTCTGGCCCATGCTCATACATTTTTCTAGTTATCTGGCCCGCCATGAAAAAAGTTTGGTGAAGCCTGAAATATAGGCTAAACAGCATAAATAAGCCCCATAAATAATATTGAGACAGATTTTTGTGAATATTATGCCACTAACTAATTTTCAAATAATAGTAACATATTTTCCAACATATAAGATGACTTTTTAACCCATGAAATTCTTTTCAAAAGTCAGGGTCAGGGGGTCATCTTATATGCTGGTATATGGCATACTGAAACTTCAAGGATATGCGCCCTCTAGTTCCAGTTTGGTTGACAGCTTAGAAAACAAACAGCATGACACCTCCCATGGGTTTATTGTCTTATCATTCCATTCAGCTTAAGAGTGAATTAGGAAAAGTTTAATCCACTTGCACTATTTTATGATTACTGGTACATTTACATGTTTGATGACAAACAGTCTTATGTTAATAAGTTACAATTCTCCTGCTAAGTAGCTGCATGTCATAAGCATTGAATTAAAATTACCATATTGAAATCAAATCTGATGGGTTTTAATCTTTATTTGGTGTGCATTGGAAGAGGTGTAGTCTTGTACGGCAAGCATAGCCCAAACCCTATATTTTAATAGGAAAAGTAGGGCGTTGTCTTATAAACCCAGTAATCTTATACTACGGAAAATACAGTACATCATACATGAAATATGTAATGAATTGATGCCAATTGTTTCATTTCAATGATACATTTCTATGAATATGGTAACAATTTAAATTAGTATTATTTTAAGTGTAAAACTCTAACCTTGATCCGTAATTGTTATCGTAATAGTAATAGCTGTACCAGTTTGATAGTTATGTCACATTATGATCTCTATGTAGTATAAATATAAAATACATTCAAATTTTACCGAAATAACTGTTTTAGAACATAGTCAATTCATATAATCAAGCAGTTAATTAGATTAACATTGTTATAATTGTACTGTAAATCAATTAAATGACCTCTCAAATTCGATTAATTTATCTTTAGAAGTAGTACTGGTAAAAGATTGAAGGAAAAGTTTATATATAAAAATCATAAGAATTTTTTTATAGAAATTGTAGAAACACAATCTCCACAATAAAACATGCACCCATTGAACAAATCATATTTAATTAATCTTCTCCTTTAAAGGATGATGGAAAGTGGGTCAATTAGAAACCAGTCTTGAGTATTCGGGTATCAGCAAGTTTGTGTCATTGTTTCATTTCTTTTGAAATTTTAAAGCTCAATTTCAATCAAAAGTAATGGAAAATTTTATATCAGAATACTTCATATTACGGTAACTATATCATTCATCAGATTTAGTTCAAGATGCAAGTAATACTCAGTGAGTGAATAACGAGAAAGTTATCACACACTTCACACATTGCTCAGGTCAAACAATTGATCTATTCTAAGCCCAGTGTTGGCATTCAACAAAGTGATGTCACTGCGCTTATGGTGAGACAACACTTGGTATACTGATAACCCAAATTTACCACAAAAATTGTGTACATTTATAATTTAAATGTTTTTGCATGTGACACCATCAGCAAAATAGGGTCACAAAAAATATGCTGTCCAAAGTAATAAATAACAAAAGAACCTGCACTATAAAAATTCAGTACCTACCACTATCAGTTGGTTGGTGATCACTATTTATAAGTCTATTTTAAAGTCTATTCAATTAGTGACAGGCCTATTAATACTAGTTAATAGTTATTTAAATAATTAATAATTAACATTGACAATATTATTAATTATTCAAAGTCAAGGCAGGATTAAATAAAATATAATCATAAGTAAGGTTGTGATGTGTTCACTATTTAGGGGACAGTCCATATTTTTCACATTATGTTAAGTTCACTATTGTTTTTTTTTCACAAAATTAAAATAGTGGACATTTTTTAAAATCAAAATTTATGATGAAATTTAGGTAATCTAAAGTTAAAGCTGTACAGTCCGACTTTGACACAAAATTTAAATATAGTCCGATTGTCATGAATGATACATCATTTTAAAGGGCTAGCTATAAGCTTTACAACAATACCAATTTCATCTTTCTATCTTTTATAGAAGTGGAGTTATGATTTTTTTGGTGATTTTTTTAAACCCCCTTCTTTATCTTAGTATTTAAATGAAAAAACGTGTGACCCACTTTCCAAATTTCTGCCTTATTTTGCCCAAAACTTTTTGATTTTAAAAGATAATGCTACCAAATTTTCAGGAGACATTCTCAATGCAATATACAACGCAATAAACAACAAAACTTTTATATAACATCAATACTTTTATTTTTTAATATATTTCTTTGAGGGTATGTTCAGAAAAAAGTGAACAGAAAAATTGAGAAAATCATTATTTATACAGGAAAAAACGAAAAAATAACATGTTTATTGAATTTTAACTAATTTTATTATGCTTGTGTTAAATTTTAAATCAATTATTATATTTATGAAATGGTAAGTAGTCTTTTTTTTGTGTATAAAATTGAACGCATGTAGATGAAGACTAATTTATTAAAAAAATGTGTTCTATGTACTGCTTTTCTATGTTCTAATAAAAATAGAACTATGATGATGTTTGAGTCTTGTTTATTAATTTGATGTATTTTATAAAACTTTTATATTATATATTATTATTAATATTTAATTATTAAAAATTATTATAATTTAAATTTAATTTGATTTCTATTTACCAAATTTGGAAATTATCAATATATTAATACAATTTGATTATGTAAATTGGGCCTTATGTAGTATTAGAAAATTTGTATTCGTTTATTAAACTTTGGGGCTTAGTATTAATAGTTTATAGGTATAATTATTATTATTATAGTAGTATAGTATAGAGATTTGTAAATGGTACCGGTACTGAAAACGTACGTCTTAGACTTAGTCTTAGTGGCCGTACAGTCTAAGTCTAAGAGAATAAGGATAGGAGAATCGCGTTTTGTCTTCTTTTTCATCAGTTAGAATAATACAAAGATGGAATAGCCATTTGAACTCGAGTCTCCGAAAAAATTATTAATCACAGCACACACACACCATCCCTTGCCCTCTATATTTTGGAAGCAGACCAGGCAACCCTAATCGCCTAATCATAATATTTATGATAATATGATTATGATTTATGTGACTAGCAGAATAGTTAATAGTAAGCTTAATTTAAAAACAGAATTAAAATACCTTGTGATAAACTATTTGATATGACGGGTCTCTTATTACCACCCCAATAAGCATAAATCAACTTCAAACGCATGTTGACTTGGCCGGTCTTAGAGTCTTAGCTTTGTGAAAGGGGCGTCGCCATTTTAAATGAATCTGAAAGGCTGCATCTATAGATACCCGGCTACCTATAATCGCCAATGACTATTCGCACCCGGAGTGGCTCCATACAGATGAAATGGCTTCGGAGCCGGGTGTGCTAACAATAATAGTATGAGAATTATTTATTTTTTCTAATTGTTTTTTTCTCCTTGTTATTTCATAGATTCATAGTTTAATTCTTTTTAGTTGTTTTTTTTATTCTTGCTTTGTTAATTTCTCTTAGGAGGGTAGATTTTTTTCTTTCTTATTTTCTTTTTTAGTTTAAGCCATTTTCGTAGATCATTTTTTTTTTAAAAATCTAGTAATGAAGATGATTTAGATACATTGATTGTTTTCATTTGAATTTTAGAAAAGTAATAATATTAATTTAATTATTAAAATTAAATCCTTTATTTAAGATTATTTATGTGTATTGTTTAAGTTAAAAGATTTAATCACACAGTACTTTATGAATTAATTAGGTATTCTAAATAATGAAAATTTCATTCATAATGAATTAATTTCAACTATTCCTCTAGAGAGCTTGGCTTAATCAGAACAAAACCACCAATTATAAACTTTTTCCTTGGCACTGGGAGTCATATTGCGGACACCAACTGTTTTTCCTGATATCTTCAATCTCCTTTCAACAACTTTTCTCATTTGATTTGACCTAATTCACAAGGTAGTTGCAATGAACATCTTAAAGTTAAAGGATGCCATTGTATAAAGCATGAGAAAGAGACTTATTTTTGGAGGACTCGCCTTTTTTTTATTACCATATCTGTCTACTGGGTTTAACACACTGGTACATAATTTAAAATTTAATTTTAAAAAAACCACCTTAACTGACTTGAGAACAATTTTGTTTGGTTGTTAGTTTTTGAGTTGTGTACTCAAGTAAAAAAAAAAAATAAAATAAATTAGGGGCCAGTAAGAACTAGGCAGCCAATAAACTCATTCAATTAGGTCACATCATTCCTTTGCCGTTTGTCTCCTTTTACTTTCTCACATTCCTTGTTGGGACCCGTACAGTTAACTATTGTTTGTATCATTTCTTCATTTAAGTACAGATGTAATGATTGAGAGGGACCAAATATATGTGATCTGTGAAGGGAGTTTATTTCAAGGCAACTAAGTCATGCCACATTGAAAATAAAATACTATAACCCTAAATAAATAGAGCCATTGAAAAAAATATAGGACATACAAACCATACACAAACAGAAAGACAAAAATCCACTAAAGTTTTTTTTTTTTTAATTTGTTGTGACTTTTATTGCAAAAAATTAAACATTTTATACCAATTTTGACTTTTACTCAAGTTTTATGCAAAATGAATAAAGACAAATTTATATTGCATTGTATTGTAACTTATTGTACTGTATTTTAAATGAAACTTGGCATACACATTAAGAATAACATTGACATAAAGTTTAAAGAAGCTGATTACACAGCAGTTATTGCAAGTGTTACAAATGGCTTGTATGTGAGGATCACATAAATATTCGAGAACTCTTCAGGTGTAGCAAATGTAAAAATGTTATAAAACTTTTCTAGTTGAATATACCCGGTATATATATATAAAAAAAAGCCTTTTTAATTTTGTAAAGAATATCAATGAAAAGAAGCATGCAATGTTTGAAGGCTGTAGTTAGAATACTTTTCCTCCCAATTCATTTGGCGTTCCTAAAAAATCCGGAAAATGCAAAATTGAGAAAAATGAAAAAAAGTATAAAATTGTTTTTTTTAAATTAGAGGGCTGCATGAACGATATAGGAGGCATACACCATGTACATATATCATTCATGAATTAAAAAGACAATTAGAAAACTAAGACAGAAAAGATAGAAGAAAAAAAATTAACACACGAACCTAATAAAAAAAAATACATAAATTAAAAAATTCTGAAAAATTTTCCTTTGAGATATTTGTTTAAAAACCATCCATCATTAAGTAGAGAATGTCAATATAAATAAGCATGCACAGTTTCAATTATGTAGTTCCAAAACTATTCCTCCTGATTCATCAATTGACGTCAGAAAAAAAATATTAAAATGCTATATCGATAAAAGCTGAAAAAGACACTGACAAATGTTTATTAAAAAAAATAAAGGTTACCTGAACAACATTGGATGCATACATGATGAACACATTTCACTCGTTAATTAAAAAAAAACATTTTAAGTAAACATATATAATTGATAGAATATAAATGAATGCATTTCCCAACTACCCAATAGCACTGAGCCTGATAAAAATAATACGATCATAAAAACTTCGGAATTTTGTTTATGAGACATGTAATAAAAAACCCATCAATCATTACGTAGAGAATATAATAGAAAAAAACTTGCAAATTTTGAAGCATGTGGTAATAATACTTTTCCTCATAATACAATTGACGTCAGAGATAAATGGAAAATCCTAAGTGGACCACTTTAAAAATATAGGAGTCAAATAAAATGAAATTTAAAGCATATCAATGTGAAATTATCATAAAATATAAGAATTTTCTATATATTTTTACAAATGTTAAACAATATTGTAGAACATGTTAATGTTTTATTAAGAAATCAATAGACTCAGTTTAGGAAACAAAAATCTGCCCAAGAAATATAATAAAAATTGTTATTTACACAATTTTGTAAAATAATTTTCAGCACATTACAAACATTTACATATTTATAAAAGTAGCTGAAATCTTTCGGAACCCATCATTGCGAATTAGCAGTGAAAATAAATTTACAAGAACAAGTCAAGAATGACGATTATCTCAGCAAGGCCTTTTCAAACCCAGTTACAGTTGTTGGGTTCAGCTGTCTATGTTCTATATACCGGTATTCACTTTTCTGCGTGTTAACTTGTCCGTTGGTTCAATAGTCCTGTGTTTGGATGTGTTATGGTGAGTTGTGGTTTTACTTGTCCTGCGTTCATTTGCGCGGCCACCGCAGCGGACACAAACCATAAAGTGTGTTAGTGATTTTATGTATCTTGATGGAACCAATTTGTTTTGTTAGTCATCTGTTTGCAATGGTGTTTATTTCGTTACTGACATATATTTCATCACTTTCCCGCTTTTTGCCTCTTAGTCTTAGTAAATCACCTGCTATTTATTGAGAAAGAAATCGAAACTGTCACAAATTTTAAGAAAGGAAATTGACAATTTTTTAAAAGTTTTAACAAATATTTCCCTTATAACCCCCACCCTCAAAATTCTAGCCGCGTTACGTCCGTAATGGATGCACAAAGGAAAAGCAGCGCCCTGGGCGAATGCGCCCACTGATATTGAGGTCCCTTGCGAGTACCACCTTTACATTTCTGTGCATGGATCCAGTGGGCTAGAAAGAAATATCAGACAAAGTAGATTGATCTATATTTTTTTTAAAAATCTAAATATATCCAATTGGGCAACTTTTATAACGTATCTTTGAAGACAGAAGAGTTCTCCTTGTTTTCCCACAATGGCGTCGTTAATGACAAAAAATTCATGAACTGTAGGCTACTTTTTTTTTTTTATCTTGTTCAATTTTGTTAAATGGTTATTGTACATGGACAAAAAGACGGTAATGATTGTCATATTGTTGCTTTGTGCGTCACAATGAACTACCTAGATGTGTCAACAGTAATATTATAAATATCCCCTCAACGACTTGCTGTTATTGAACTGTTATTGAGTGTCAAAACGATTGCAAAAAACATTTTGATTTTGAAATCAAAGCCTGTAAGAAGCACTGAGTAAAAAGTACATCCTTGACATCTTTTTGTCAAATATTAAATTCAAAATCACTTTTCCAAAATCAAGTAGCTTGTGTGGAAGCTATGTTTGAATAAAATAAAAAGAGCAAATGTCTGAGTGCAGCTTTAAAGATGATTTGTGCCATGGCCATGGCCATAGGAATAATTATTTTATTGTCATACCAGACATTTTCATTAATATCTTTATTATTTAATTTTCTTTTATTCATATCAGATATGAAATGTGGCAGAGATATAGAAATAGCTATGATTTTAGAAATGTCTGCAATGACTATGAAGAAATTAGCCATTAGGATGCTGAGATTGCCATTCAGTATTGCTACTGATGGTAGTGAAGACTCAGACAAAAAGCAGTACTCTCCAGTGGTCACCATTGAAGGATAGGGTGGCCTTGTAAATTCTTATTTCCTAGCTTTGCCGATGTACAAAGCATCCTCTGCCACAGGACAGAATATAAATTTAAGATCATGGCCGATGAATTGAATTCACAGGGCATTTCATGGGTAAACTGCATTGCATTTGGTTGTGACAATGTTAATGTGATG
This sequence comes from Lymnaea stagnalis, assembly GCA_964033795.1. NCBI lineage: Eukaryota > Metazoa > Mollusca > Gastropoda > Lymnaeidae > Lymnaea > Lymnaea stagnalis. The sequence goes on along the minus strand of CAXITT010000256.1, from coordinate 414,844 downwards.
ACTGGCCAATACAATGGGTAAGCTGCATTGCATTTTGCTGTGACAATGCCAATGTGATGACTGGCCAATACAATGGAGTATACAGTTCTACTAAAGGAAAGCAAGACATTTATCTGGCATGACGCTGGCTCCATCTGGTGGATTTTGCAGCTAAAAAGGGGGCTTCCTGTCTCCCCCAAGTTGAGGAGGTCCTGGTTGACGTTTGTTTCTTCTTCAAGAAAAGTGTGAAGAGACATAGTGAATTGAAGAACCTGCAAGTCCTGTATGGTGCAGAACAGATGAAAAGTATCAAGGATGTCTGCAACAGATGGCTTAGTATTGCAAGATGCCTAAAAAGATTGTTTGAAAACTGGGACCACTTTATGCACTTTTTTTATGGAGATAAATATACAAATTCCAAACCAAATAAGAAACCACATGATGGGCAGACAACTGCTGTGTTGGAAGGACATTTCACAACTTACTCTGTAAAGCAAGTTGATGCCATTTATGACTTTTTGCGGTCACCAACAAATCAAATTAACTGCTATTTATGATCAGGTGAGATGAATTTTTATATTTTATGAGTCTTGAAGGCTGCATAATTTTACTCACATTTCATTGGACCAGCAATATTTTCTTACGATTCATTTTATTTTGTGCAAAGTTGTCTGTAGTGGACATTAGTAATTTTGTATTATTTACCATATCATACTGTTGTACTTAATAGTATTTTAATGACACATGGTTATTTTTACAGGTACTTGTCCAACTGCAGGCAGAAGAAGCCATGATCATCATGCTGAAGGAGATCCCTGCAGCCTAATTGGTGACTTGTACAGCAGATTTCTCTTGCCAACAGCAGTTAATGGTATTGACCAGATGAGCTTGTGTAGATTGGTTATGTTAATGTATGCATTTATGTTGTAGTTAGTTGGACAAATTTAATACATTTCTTTTGTTTTAAATTATCATCTAAATGGTTTATCATAATAACTTCAGTACTAGTTTATAATTTTTTTTGTCTTTCAGTTCCAATACAAGCTAAGAAGCAGTCAGAAAGATGATGCTGACCTGATTGTTGGATCTCAGGCAAAGACCATGCTGCAAAACAAAGAAAAGTACAGCCCCAGAGACAAGGGTGTTGTGGAGTTTTTTGCTTCTGTTGGAAAATATTTTGAGATGGTGCTTGACTACCTTCTAAAAAAAACTTCCCTATCAGATCCTGCACTTCAGAATGCTTCTGTATTTGATCCAAAAAGGAGGTTAAACAACACCAGCTAGAATACTTCCTTACCAGATTCCCCATTCTGATCCCCAGAGGGACTGATGTTGACACCATCTATGAAGAGTTTGATAGGCATCAGCAGAGGAACATTGAGGATGGGGTAAGAGTTGACAGGATTTGGCAAACAATTTGCCAAAAGCACCCAGCCCTTAAGAATCTTGCCCATGTAGTGAAAGGGATCCTCACCATACCTCACTCCAGTGCTGCGTGCAAGAGAATATTCTCTATGTTCCTGAAAACATGCACAGACCAAGGAACAAAATAATAGCCCAAAAACAACAGAGGAGAGAAAATCAGGAAGCTGCTTGGACTTGGATGAAACTTTCAGTGCAAAAGAACTCCAGCAGCTTAAAAGTTCAGCAAGCGTCATCAATACACAAGGTATTTAAATATTTATAAAATGTGTACTCAGTTAAAGAATTTGCCCCTTTTATTGCTATTTTGAGATGGAATGGTACTATTTTTTGAGTTCTTGGGGAAACAAGTCTGGTGCATGAGTATAATATAAGCTTTAATTAAATGATAATATAATTTGTTACTTTTTTTCTGGGGGGGTTGACAAAGATTTTATAAGGCTAAAGCATCTAGACCTAGATGAGCCACTCAGTGGGATCTGACTATGATAAAAACATCATGTTTGTGGCTCTTTCGGGTTAACAACACATGTTCAAGGGCTTACCAATAAGCATCACTTTAAATTACAATTTATTTACAACTGTAGGATGTTATAAACTATAATTATCATAAGGCAGATATTTTATTATTTTAAAAATAATACAATTTTGTTAGCATTCACAATTTTTAGTTTCATAGTTAATGAAAATTCACAATATTTATTTTTAATCTCAAATGTATTAAAATAAATAGCCAGTGTAAAAATGTATGAGTGTGTTTGTATGACAAAGTCAGAATTAATTTGTCATACAGATTAGAGAACACATTCTTCAATGAGTGACACTCAAAGTGAAGGAATTTACCATCAGTCCCATTTGGATAGCTCTGCTCAGGACCATAAAAGTTACCCATGATGTTTTACCATTGCAGCTTTTTTGCTACATTTCAACACTATAAGATAAGATAAGGTAAGATAAGATTCTTTTCTTTATCCAAATAATGTGTTTTGATTACATTGTATCTATTCATTTTTAGCACATATCCAGCAAATATTCTTTCTAAGACAAAATTTTTAAACCAGGGCAATTTAAACACATCTGATGTGTGTCTCAAGTGCAATAATCAGGCATCATATACCACAAAACTTCACTCCCTTAGTGACAATATTAACTTTAATTAAGAGCGATTGTTTGATTTTGTTAAAGCCAGAGGAGCACCCTGTTAAATTCTAACAAACTGTTGAACAAATAAGTGCATAACTTTCAGTGTTAACTTTGAGGGAAAGAATTCACCCTGATTGAGCTCATCTTAAGTATCTGTCGTGTCATGTTTAAAACAGAATGTTTACTTAATGAACTTGAATAATAAGTTTATACTAGAGGTGGGATTAAAATATTAAATATAGATTGGAAGCATAGTTAGAATATTAAATTTAGACAAGAAATATGGTTAAAATATTAAGTTTAGAATAGAAGTGTAAATTATGTTTAAAATTGTATTCCTCCAGATGAGTCTCCTCTCAAATTTGGTTGGTTGAATGTATTAATGAAAGCCATGGAGATGACCAAACTGGACTTTAAAAATTTTACATGAAGATGTCAGAACTAAACATTGAAAACTTCACATGCAGATTACCAAGATGGACATTGTAAACTTCACATGAAGATGTGAGAACTGGACTTTGAAAATATCACATGCAGATGACCAAGCTAGAAATTGAAAACTTCATATGAAGATGTCAAAACTGGACTTAAAACTTTACCATGACAAGGATGACCAATTGAAGTAGGTTTTTTAAAAATTGTGCCTACAATCAAACAAAAAAAAAAACAACAATAAAACTACAACTATAATACTAAGTTTAACAGCATTCTAAAGATTAATTCATATGAACATTATGATTATTGGTATTATTACATACGTGAAGACATTACCTACAGAAATACAGAGGATACCATCTTACTATTACAGTAAAACTTCAGTTTTGCGACCTTTAAATTGCCATTGAAACGAGTGCGTTATTTGGTGGGGGGTCTTAAAAAAGAGGTAGGACATTTTCAAAAAACGACACTTAGAAAATTAAGTAAACAAGTAAAAAAAAAACACATACCATTAAGTATAGGCACCATCTTACATTCAGAATTATAGATTAAACTCTGTCTCACAACCAATATAAACTCATATTGTCTCTAAACTCTGTCTCACAACCAATATAAACTCATATTGTCTCACAACCAATACAGTCATTATCTTCCTATTCCTCATTAATTCCAATGCTGGTTTGGTAGTTGTTTAAAACGTGTGTAAGTGCTGAGTACATGCTTAGAGTTATAACTATTTATGTATAAGATAAGCGCATTAATATTGTTGTAATTATTTTTATTCTGTCATTGAATAGTTTTTTTTATTGAAAGAAATCTGTTATTTCTGTTTGTTTTCATGATCCCCCCACCCGTGCATGTTCTTTTAGTATGTCTCTTTGAACACCAGACATGGTGTCAGCAAGGTCTGAAAGGCCCCTGCTCAGGCCATAACTGGCCATCTCCTTGGAGTATTTCAAAAGACAAATTTACGGTACAAGCGTTATTTCCCCTTCACTACTTCCTAGCTGCTTTAGTGCATCGCCTGCTGTTAAAAGTCGTAAACGAAACTGTTTTCTCCAAGCGCACAAATATAGCATTGCTTTGGAATCTGACTTTTTCAGGTGCTAGGTCGTAAAATTGAATTATTTGAAGGTTGCAAGTCGCGTTTTTGAGGGAGTCGTTTAAGAGAGGTCTTTATATATTACAAAGCATTGGTGAATTTTTTTTTCGGCCATATGTTGGAGGAAGTCATTTAAGAGAAGGTTGCAAAACGGAGGTTTTACTGTATTGGAAAGACTTTACCATCACCTAGACAGCTCTAAAAAATATGCTAGGGTGCTTTTCTTGGAAGTGCTGGGTGGCTGAGTGGTCTAAACTGAGCAAATCTCAAGTTGGTGGTCGGGAGTTCAATTCCAGCCAAAGCCCAGTCATTGCACCCATCCAGCACCCAGTGTAGATGGGACACGTTAACCTCATCTAAGAAGGAAACTCTAAATTCAAACCTGGAGATGGCGTCCCCTACAGGCGACGAACATTGAATCATTCCGACAACCCCTGCGACGCCCCGGATGCCATCACTGAGAGCGCAGTGAGCATGCTAAATAGCATGGATACTTAGCGCTATATAAGTATTCAATCAATCAATCTTTTACTTCTCATCAGCATTTAACACTATCCAACCACACCTTATGATTAAAAAGCTTTATGTTAGCTTTTCAAGCAAGGCTACTGAACTTTCAAGTTGAAGTTCATTAAGTAGAGAAATATGTACCGGGGTACCACAAGGTTGCTTTCTCTCCCCTGTCCTGTATACAATATATACCAATAATACCCAGAGCCCAAGCAACACCGTTCCAATAATTAAATTTAATGATGATGCTACCATTGCTTAATATCTGATGGGGAAAGCATATCACAACTTACTAGCTTTATCAGTTGGTGCAATGAAAATTTTCTTTAGTTAAATATCTCAAAACTGAAAGAAATGGTTGTCGATTTCCAAAGGGGGAATCACTCAATTACAGATCTCACAATAAATAATCACAGTATTGAGGAAGTAGACACAAAAGTATCTAAGTATCACCATTAATAATAAGCTGACAGGGCATGACAAGGACCCAAACAAAAACAGCAGAAAACCTATTAAACACATGGGAGAGAAAATTTCTCGAGGAAATATATGACAAAGGATGAATATGGATGGAGAATACGTACCAACCCGAAATTGTACAGTCTATATCAGGATCCCACGCTAGTAGCAGAAATAAAAAAGGGCAGGCTACGCTGGGCAGGACACTTAAAGAGAATGCCAAATGACAGAAGAGGGAAGCGGGTACATCACCAAAC
>CAXITT010000256.1:397510-408707 GCA_964033795.1 Lymnaea stagnalis | reverse complement strand
ATTGTCAAACATTTCTTTTCCTGTCATTTCTCATGCATGGATTCCATGTGCAATATTTCTTCTGTAACATTGAAACTGGAGACCACTCCACAGATGAAGATAGCGAGCTGTGCAGTGTCAGTCAGCTGTGAGTGTCAGTCGTGTCAATACTTTCATCGACAGCAAGTGAGAATGCAACAAAGTGTTTGTCTTTTTCGATCAGCTAGTGTTTTCACATCAGTGGCCATCTCACAAACCCAATCAGCAACGGTATTTCTGCTAAGGCTTACATTTGTAAACATCTGCTTTTTGTCTGAACACAAGATGTCACACACTTTCATCATGCAGCACTTCATAAGCTCCTCCTGTAAATGGTTGGCCTGATTTTGCAAGCTCCTTCACCACAATAAAACGCTTTCACAGCAGCTTCAGTATGTGATTTTGCTTTGGTGAAAAACATTCATCTTCAATTCTTCTACCTTCTGTTGCTTCTACTCTGCATTCAGGAATTTTAACTTGTCTTGATGTTTAGTCTCAGATTATATTCCTTGATCACAGCCACATTATCTCCACAAAGTAGGTACAGATTGATAACACGTTAGCCATAGCAGGAAAGTGTGATGTAATATCCAGGCTCTACACCACTTTCATTTCTTATGCGCCTATCCAAAATGAGCAACTGAATGTTGCTAGGTTACTGTAACGACAAACATCCACTCACTACACAACTTTTACTGTCGCTTATTTTGATAGAAAAAGCGAGAACGCTCTCAGGTAGCCTATCGTTGGACAAGGCAGATTATTAAGGAATATGATTTGCACTTTATATCGCAGGGCCATTAAAAAATATTTGAGCCTAAAATTCTCCCTCATGCCCGATATAATTGATATAGGAGTAACTTTTTTCTTTAATTTTACTAATGCTTCTTTTGTTTTAATTTTTTTTTTTCAGATGCATTTTCATCTTCAATGATTCTTGCAGCTAAAGTGAAGTAGATGAAGTACATGAAACAGTTGAAATAAATGAATAAAAATACTATTGTAAAGGGACAGTAAATAATATTATTTTAATACCGGTATTTTGTTTTTTCACTTCCAGGTTAATGCATTCTACACAAGTGACTTGAGGTGAAATCCAAGATTTTTCAGTAAATCTATATGATAGATTCTTGGTTGACAGCTGATTGTGCACCATATCTTGACTTGCAGCTGAATATACACCATATCTTGGCTGACACCTAAATGTACACTATACCTTGGCTGACACCTCAATGTACACCACACCATCTTGGCTGACACTGGAATGTACACAACACCATCTTGGCAGAATGCTGAATGTACACCACATCATCATGACTGACACCTGAATTTGCACCACACCATCTTGGCTGACATCTGAATGTACACCATATCATCTTGGCTGACAGCTGAATGTACACCACACCATCTTGGCTGACATCTGAATATACACCACACCATCTTGGCTGACATCTGAATGTACACCATATCATCTTGGATGACACCTGAATGTACATCACACCATCTTGGATGACACTGGAATGTACACCACACCATCTTGGCTGACATCTGAATGTACACTACACCATCTTGGCTGACACCTGAATGTACACCACACCATCTTAACTCTCATCTTAGTGTACAACACACCATCTTGGCTGACACCTGAATGTCTCAACCCAAGTAAACAAATTTACCAAATTATTAATAAAATAAATTTCTACTAACATACAACTAAACTTTTTAGACTTTTCAATCAACCTGTTCATTGTTTCAATTACTCAAACTTTAACATTAATGGTTTTAAACCTATGCTATTTTTCATTTGTAATTCAAATAAATGTCACCTTGTTGCTGTATGAATGTGCTGCTCCACAAAAACTAATAATATAGACTTTTTAATTACCGTACTCTGTCTTGGCATGAAGACTGAATGATAAAATGTATTACCTTGACCAGTTGGTTCAAATAGACTGATGAGCAGAATGATTTAACCTAATGCTCAGTTCAGACCATCAAATTCTCATCAAATTTTTGTTCATACATTTGATGCAATTTTTGTATGAAGCCTTGTCATAACTTTAAAACAACTATTTGATGTGCCCACTTTTTAATATCTGTATGATTATGAACCTCCATATCACGTGAACAAACACTAAGAAGAATTTCATCAATGTAGGTCACTAGGTCGTGTTTACTTTGACTAAGCTAAGTTATCAAAACAACAGCAGCCTCCAATGAATAATTATGTACTTAATTTAGAAAACGATGTAATAGAAACATTAGACAATAAATGGGCGAAGGGCATGATGTAATTGAATGGTATTTATAAATTAAATAGGCTTATTATTTGTACAGCATATATACTATACCCCTGTAACTGTAACACTAATGACTACTTTGTACTTCCAATTGGATCAATGAGAAATTTTATCAACTCGAGCTCCAGGGAAAGAAAATATTGCTCCTGAGCTCTGTAACCCTGATTAACAATAACAATTAGAAATTTAATTCTCCTACCCCCAACCCCCTTTTTTGTTTTTAGTGCTATCATAGCAAATGGATGCCCTCTTAATTAAATTAAAGAGTTCAACTTTTTAAATTATTAAACTTACTATAGGCGCAGTATAGGTTAGTTATTATATTGTTGATCTGTGGCGACCGCTTAGGTCCACTTTTTAATAATTTCAACAGAAAACATAAAATCGTATTATATTATTGTTTGAGTCATGTTATAGACATTTTTTTTGGTAGAATGTAGAAAAATGAAAAACTTGACTTTAGATATAATAAATATTTAAGTAAGGACCCTTCAAATGAGATAGAATCCTATAAAAAAGATTACATTTCTCAAAAATACTGTTATATTGTACAAGTATAGGAAAGCTCTCCTGAACATTCATAAATAAAAGTTCATTAATAAAAAAAATAATCAATATAATTTTAAAATTGATTTAATGGGAATTTTAGGTGCTATTCGACAAGTCTCTCAAGTTAGGGGATTGTAAATGTGTCTCTAGTGCTTAATAATTTATGGAGAAAAAAAAATACGTTTTATTTATTACTCATAAAAATATATAAAATACATACATTATAAAGTTATGATCATACTCATTTTAAAGTATAAACATTTATTTTTCCCAGTTATTATATGTAATATTTATAACGCAAATCACTAGAGACACATCACTAGACAAAAGACTAGCAAACTAATCACTAGCAAAACTTCACTAGGCAAAGGACTAACAAACAAATTGCTAGGGACACATAACTGGACAAGTGACTAAGAAACAAATCACTAATGACACAAGACTAGACAATGGACTATTAATCAAATAACTAGTGACACGTCACTGTAAAAGTAACTAACAAACAAATACTAGACAAGTGACTAAGACTGGAAAGCTTAACAATAAATTCATATTTATTACAACGGTAATAAAGAATGTTCTAAGAACTATAACAATATTTTTTGGTGAATGGACAAGAGGTGACTTTAACAAAAGCTCATCAGTCGTAAATTTGAATTTTTTTGTTGATTATGATAAGAATCATGAAGATTTTCACCTATAGCAAGTAATTAGGTATGGGGAATTTAAAAAATAAAAGTAGGGTGGGGGGAGGGATGTCCCTTTAAATACTTATAAAAATATTCTATATTCAAAAAGTTTGTTATTTATGGCTATTTAAAACAATTTTCAAATAGCAAATGAAAAAGTCTCACTAAATCATGAAATTTTTTTACACCAAAAAACAGTTTGTAGCAATTAAAAGTTTATGTTCACAATGGGCTTTCAATTCACCAAGATGATCCATAAGGGAAAAAGAAATCCAAGTGTTGGGGGATAAAGTACCAAGTGGAGCATAACATAATAAGTATAACTCTAGAATTATCAATTTTATTATTATTGGAATGTTTAAATGAAACATGATAAATTTGATCTTTCTATGAGGGGTCTATTGAATAATCAAAGGCTAGTAATTGTTATTAATGCTAACAATTATAAAGTAACTGACCTTACTAGTATGGTTTAAACTAACTTGTAATTTTAAAAATAATTTAACAATCATAGGGTATAAATATCTGTTACCTGTACAAAAATATCATATCAGTTTATAAATGTAAAAAATAAAAGATATTTTTAATTTTTTCTTGATAAATTATTTACACAAAAATAAAACATGCTTTAAAATCAAATTTACAACAAAAATTTAAAAAATTGAAGTTATAATAATAATGTACAGGATATTCCAGAAGAATTATCGTTATAAGTATAAAAGTCACATACTTCTATTAAAATATATATTAAAAAGTATTTTAAATAATTAAAAAAAGGAAAATTATTTACAGGAAAGTAACACCAGCTTAAATAAAATTGAATTAAGCATAAAAGAATTAAAAGTTAATTCACTGAATACTAGTAAAATAAATGTCTGAAATAGAGATATTTTTTTCTCCCTCGATTTTGCAAAATATGGTCAAAGGGAAGCAACCATTAAAATAAATAGATTTTTAAAGATGACAGAGATAACTTCCCATTTCTTATAATTTTATTTATACGATTCAAGAAAGTTAACTCTTGTGACCTTGGTGAAAGATCGTATTAACTTGGTTACTGTTCCTAATTGTTTATGAAAGTATGGGAACTAACTGCTGTCAGCTTGATGGACAAAATAATTTTTAGAGTTGCCTCTAATTGAGTACTCTTTTATACCAAAAGTTTATTAAAATTAACATAATTTTATTAGCTTTCTTTAGGCTTAGCATAAAGAACTCTTTTGTTCTGGTAGTGTTTTGTTGCTGCATCCATGTACTTAGCACCTTTGCAACCGTTTGGGAATGATGTTGCTATTCGAACAGCTCATAGCTGATGCTGTGGTTTGAATTACTTTTCCTAAATTATACATAAAGAATAATAAGGATAACTTTGTCAGTACGGTAATTTTCAAGATACAAAAAAAAACATTAATTTTGTTCTGTACTATGTTATAAGTATGTGTGAGGAGGGGGGCACTGTTTGAAGTCAAATTATGGGTAGCCAAAGTATGTATAATTATAGATAATAGGGATAGGTGTAACTAGTGTACGTTAATTAGGATTAAATTAATTAAAATCAATTTAGTTATTTAATTTAGTTTTCTACAAAATTTTATGTTAAAATATTTCTATTCCTTAAACCTTTCCACGGCAATTCTGTGTTTTCAACTGGGTGTAAAACACCAGGAGACAGACTGTGATTGCTACTATCTTGAGTCTCCTTTTAATAACCTTTCTCATAATACTCCCTGTAATCCACATGGTAGTTGGAATGAACATCTCGGGGGGGGGGGGGGGGGTTTTTTTTTTTACATTCCCTACAGTCCCAGGCATAATTTAATAGAAGGAGAAAACGTCTAAACTGGCTAATGAGCATTTTTGTTTGATTGTTCTTTTTTGATTATTTGAGTCTGTGTAGTCAATAAAATTAATTTTTAAATTTTTTAAATAAATAAATAAATATGAATCTATTAGGGTACCAGTACTAACTATAATAACAGTTAAACATTAACATGTATTCAACCTAACAAACCATTTCAAAGCAGAACAGTCACATGTACACATGGAAAATAGGGGCTTTGCATCTCAGCTTTGAATTGTCTTTGCAAATATAAATATGTCTTAATAAACTTGCTGAGTTGAAGTGGTTTGGGCAGCTGTTTGAAGTGTTTGTAAAGATTTCAAACACTGGTGATGTTCTTCCTCATAATATCTTGATGCGTCAGGATGGAGCGCCTCTACTTGCGCATATGTGCAACATCAATATTGGCTGTCTGTAATTGGCTGCAGTGGATGCCAAGTCAACAATGTTGAAAAACACAAACAAAATGCCGTCTTTACTTTTTTGTATTCACAGAAAACACCTTAACTATTTGGTCCATGGCATATATGCGTCCTTTGATTTTGTTGTTATCTCTGGTTTCTTGCATTCAGATTCACTTTCCATATCTGGACATTTGTGTTTTGTGTTCAGGAGCAATACAATTTTCTGCTTCGAGCTCTGGTTTTTTTACAAGGTTGTTTCCTGTATGAACAAAAACCCTGATTTTTTGAGGAGCAGACAATATTATTGAGTAGGAACATCTTGCTCCGTTTCCCTGTTCCAACTATAGGGTGAGTCTGTTCTCTGCCATTGGTTTGCAAGTGTAGGGGAATAAAATAATAGGCTGTTCTGAAATTTTGGCTACCCGGTACTTCCAATGAAGTTCCTTGTAAGAGAAATCACAATCATATATTTTATTTGAAGAGATATGGGCAGCTCTTCAGGGGGTAGTTCAAAGACAATTCACAGGGTTAGAAGATTTTTCTCCATATTTTTCAGGCTTGCATGGCATATATTGAATAAATCTTGCGTGACCATAGCAACCAACCAGGTGTCAACCTACTGTGATGTTCTCTCCATGGATATAATACCTCACCAACTTACTCAGGAATGCTTCTCATACATCTCTTATGAGATCAAATATGTCCAGGGCCAGAAAGGATTGATCAATCATCCTTGTCAAAGCAAATATGAATCAGAAGTTTGCTGAATCTCTTCATTGAAAATGCTGCCGTAAAAAGAGGATTTCCATCAACATGGCTAAATAAAAATTCCACTGAAATGTTGTTCAGATAAAGAGCGCCAGTGTGTAGTAGGCTTTTTCTCATTTCCCTGTTGATACAGTCAACTATTGTTTGTGTCATTTTATCATTAATATTCTGAAAAATTGCTTCAATGGGAGATAATACACAATCTATGAAGGGAGTTCGGTTTCAGGTCAATTAAATCATGCCACACATTAAAAAAGAAAAATAACATAAAGAGAGCCATTTACTGTGATATAAGACTATGGGGGTAACCCATCCAGTTGCCAGGAATTACCAGAAACACTTTTTCCCATTATTATAAGTGTACCGTTGTGCTATACCCAGTCCCTAGGGACAGGGTCTACTAACTATATGTGATTTGGGAGTGTTAAATGATATTTCACCATTTTAGTTTATCTTAAATGCAATTTTTGTTTAGTTTGATTTGTGTTAGAAAATTTTGAGGAGAAATAATGCCAATTACCAAACCACTGTAATAGTAATTATTAAATTATCACAAGTAACTAGTACAAGACAAAAATTAGTAGACTCAAAATATGGAGGAAAAAGACTAACTACCTATAGTACTAACAACTAATTTAATTTAATTTAGTCTATTCTAACATATTAAAATTAAGTTCATTGTAGTTATTAAATGAATAATTACTTGATACATTGCCACTCAAAAAAGCTGGTCTGCATGACTGGATTGAATAGATGTTTGACTTAATACTAAAGTGATAACAACAATTACTGTCGAAAAATATTAGGCCTAGAGATCAAAACCTTAATTTTATGAGAATATTAAATTAAATTTGTTGTTCAGTACTTCACTTAAAAAATTTCAAGGGCAGTTGAAAGGATTTTCTTTTGACAGTCTTACTAACATATAAAATTTGTAATACTAATGTCACTGAAGAATTAAAAAGTTATAGACAATTATAAATAATAATAACATAAATCATTAAAAATATATCAAAAATTGCTAAAGTTTTTAAATCAAACATAAATATTCAGGCCATACAAAAATAGGGGAATAAGTTAAGTGGGAAATATTGTTTAAGGTACATTGAGAGGTACAGTAGTCATGATAAATATTGTTTTGGGTACATTGAGAGGTACAGTAATCATGAGAAATATTCTTTTGGGTACCGGTACCGTACATTGAGAGCTCCGGTAATGATGAGAAATATTTTTTTGGGTACGTGGAGAGGTACAGTAGTCATGGGAAAATGCAAGACACTGAACTTATTAGTTTTAGAAACATTGACCATTTTTGTGATGGAGAAATGATTTCATAGGGCTAGCTTTATACCTTGCCATCTCAAATATATCTGACTTGATTTACATAAGATAAACAAAACTTAGGACTTAGTTAGTATATAAAAATATATGGAAATATAGGTCAAAATGCCTTCTTCATTAACATCAGAATGTAAATATTTAATATGAGGAAATGAGCTAAACCAAGTATGTGAAAATCTGAATAAAAGGATGCAACAAAAACAAGAATACTCCTTCAGTAAAGAAAGTACAATAAATAAAATATATAATAAAAATAAACATTTAGCTTCAATGTGGTATCCTAGAGGACAGCAAGCGGACGGTAAAATAAATCCTTTATCATTAATTTTTGAAGTTTTTTGTTTTGTTTAGTAAGCCCAGGAATCTATAAAACAAAGCTTCAAAATTTGGTTGCCCAAGAGATTATTGAGGCCATGGGCTTACGTCTAGTTTGCCTATAATCTGACCCTTTCAAAAATACAGAATACACAATATAAAACTAGACAAGCAAGTTTATAATTTCTCTATTTACAGATTGTTTCTGTCAACACATTGGATGATTTCCTTGTTTCTATCAACACATTGGATTATTTCCTCCAAGATGTGATCTGATAGGAAACAATTTCTCTTGATTTCATGGTTCATTGACCCAGGTACTGAATATCTATTAAGTAAATGTATTTCCAGTTTTTAGTTAGTTTTATTTTACGTGAGATTTAGTAAAAAAATATAGATAGATCTAGTAAAATATTTTTTGGTACACCTAAGATTCATCTATGATTGTGTAACACTGAGATACTTCATCCATGATTGGGTACAACTGAGGTACTACAACCATGATTTGGTACCATACAACTGAGACTGAGATGCATTCATGATGGTGCACCACTAAGTGTGACTAAGATGATCCATCCATAATTGCCTACCACTGAGATACTACATCCATGATTGGGGTACAATTGATATGCATCCATGACTGGCTACCACTGATATACTAAATCCATCATTGGGGTAAAAATGATATACATCCATTATTGGGGTACAATTGATATACATCCATGATTAGGGTACAATTGATATGCATCCATGACTGGCTACCACTGATTTACTAAATCCATCATTGGGGTAAAAATGATATACATCCATTATTGGGGTACAATTGATACATCCATGATTGGGGTACAATTGATATACATCCATGACTGGGTACCACTGAGATACTATATCCATGATTTGGTACAGCTGAGATTCATCTGATTGTGTAACACTGAGATACTGCATCCATGATTGGGTTCCGTACAACTGAGATACATCCATGATTGTGTAACACTGAGATAATACATCCATGTTGGGTACAACAGAGATACATCCATGGATACAACTGAGATACATCCATGATTACAACTGAGATACATCCATGATTGGGTACAACTGAGATACATCCATGATTGGATACAACTGAGATACATCCATGATTGGGTACCCCAAAAGATTTCTTTTCTCTGTAACACTAACAGAGACACTTCTGAATAGTAAGTCTTTATCTTTTCTTAAGTTAAGACTCCTTGACTTCCAAAATTTCAACATTGGACAACAGATAGTGTTTCCTTCCTGAACATTTGACCACCAGTGGTGCCAACAACATGAACATTTGACCACCGGCGGTGCCAACAACATGAACATTTGACCACCAGCAGTGCCAACAACTTGAACCATTATTTTTATTGATGATAGTTATTGTATGGATGGTTTAACTTAACTGAATAAAATGCCAACCCCTTCAAGATGTTAAATAAATGTGTGTATGAACTTGTGAACCAATATCTAAATTTTTTCATGATTTTTTAAAGATTTTATTGAAAATTATAATTGTTTCCTTAAATATTAGAATTTGAATCTCACTTTTCATGGATTTGAAATTTGATTTTGTAGCAGACCTGTTTTCTCTTAAGTTCGACCATGCAAAAACACTTCTGAGAGAGCTGCACTGGCTGCCGGTGCGTGCTCGCATAGAGTACAAAATCGCAACGTTGTGCTGCCGCTGCTTACATGACCTGGGGCCGTCCTATCTGAAAGAGCTGCTTACGCCTTATGTACCCACTAGAGAGCTCCGCTCATCCGATAGTGGCAAACTCTCAACACCACATGTTTGCCTTGAGACTTACGGAAAGCACACTTTCGCATTTGCTGGTCCAACAATTTGGAACGCCCTTCCTGTCGATCTCAGAAACAACCAGACACTGGAGTCCTTTAAAACCAATTTAAAGACACACCTATTTCGCAAACACCTTCTGGGATGATTGTCAACCTTATTTTCCAGTTAATGCATAATGGCTGTGTTGCTTGGGGTTGAAATGGCTAGAAAGACTTTGCAATTGTATGCTAGTAATTAGTTTTTGTAGTGTTGCGTTTGTTTTAAATGTGGTAAATTATAGATTTGTATTTTGTTGACTTTGTACCGCGCTTCGAGCCTTTGGGGATGAAGCGTGTTTTTGAAATGAACTTTATTATTATTATTACTCTTACTATTATGGCATATTATGTATGATTTTGAGGTGTAAACATTATATAGACTGTATGTTTATTTTTTTTTACTATAAATATAAAATATTTAACAATTTTGTGATGATAAGTGTGCGATTTTAAGAGTTTGAGGGTAAACAGGTCTGTTGTAGGCATAAGACTTTGTAGATCTATGTTGTCTAGTATTAGTAAAGGATGTATACAGTGTTGGTCATCAGATATACCCGGTGTTAGATGGTGTAGTTTTAAAGGTACATTCACACTGCAGATTTGTTACATGCATTCTCAACTTTCTGTGACTACAAGCTGCTCACTTTCAAGCTGCTCTATATATACTATATCAGATGCTGACTGGCATATTTCATTTCACTGGTCCAGTACAGTTTCTGCTGGCAAGTTACATAAACAGTCATATTTTGTTCAGTCCTCAACAAATCTTGTTTAAAAGGCAAGAATCCTAGTAGCTATTCGGTAGTGTGAACGTACTTTAAGACTTTGAACATATACCTTTGTAAATATGTTGTTTAGAATCAGTTAAGGATGTGTGATATTGTATATTGCTGGTCATCAAATGATGAGACTCCAATTGTGCACAAATACGGTTTAATTATTTGGCGACAAGCAATCAAATAATAACAGGGGCAATGCAGAATTATGATTTCAAAGTCCCCCATGTGATAAACATACAAATGTCTATTGTACAAAAACTAAACACCATCCATGTGAATTCATTGTAAATATTTTTTTTGCGAGATCTTAAGATGATGGTGGTGTTAGACAAATAGC